>JARQOC010000010.1:140661929-140849533 GCA_033576535.1 Allobates femoralis
GAGCGATAACATTTTTATTTTTCCAGCAATATAGATATATGGGGGCTTGTTTTTTGAGAGATGAGTTATACAATTATACATTGAATAAAATTATTTATTTCACCTTAAAACAAACATGAAAATGGGGAAAAAAATGTGTGTGGTAAAATTGCAAAAAAGTGCAATTACAATTTTTTTTATTATTTTTATTTACAATGTTCACTATATGGTAAAACAGATTTGGCAGTATGATGCCTCGGGTCCGTTCAACTTTGTGGATACAAAACATGTATACTTCTACTGTTATCTAAGTGGTGAAAAAACATTCACAATTTTTTAAAAGAAAAAGAATTGCAATATTGCTATATTTTCCGTGACCCGTTGTGCTCTCATTTTTTGGAATCTTGGAATGTGAGACAGCTTTCATTGCACCTTGAGCTGACGTTTTGATTGATTCCATTTTTGGGTAGATGCGCTGTTTTGATTGCCTGTTATTGCATTTTATTGTAATGTTGCGGCGACAAAAAAACATAATTTTGGTGTTTGGATTTTCTTTTTCTGTTACACAGTTTACTAATCTGATTGATTTTATATTTTCATAGAGCAGGCATTTCTGAACGCGGCAATACCAAACATTTTGAGGGGTCATTTGAACTTTCATGGGGATATTTTTTTTTTATTTTTTCTTTATTTTACACTGCCCCCCCTTAAGGGGCATCAGCACTGCAGATTCTGACCGTTTCTCCTGTGCAAAGACGTGCTGAAACATGTCTGTGAACAGGAGAAATGATTACATACTGTGAGTGCAGGAGCTAGGCAGGCATACACAGGAAGTGATTCCTGACAGCATTTAGGGTCATTACAGGACCCCAGGCTGTCAAGGTCACACATCAACATTTCGCAATCATGTCAAGCAACCTCCAATGGCGGCAGGAAACAGCACAATCCCCACCAAGGTGCTTTGGGTCACGCTGTCTGTTATATCTATGCATATAATCAATTAACAATGTTAATGACTTGTTGTTATACATATAATCAGTTATTGACTTGTAGCTTTAAGTACATTAATGAAGAAAAACTTTATCTGCCCCGTTTAGAAGCAAAACTGCTTTTCCTTTCTTACAAACTGATAATTTTATGTCCAAACTTGTGATTAGATCTGTAGATAAAAAATAGCCACAACAGGAATTTACAAAAATTATGACAGAATGTATATTATTATTATTATTATTATTATTATTATAGCGCTATTAATCTCACAACACTTTACATGTTAAAAAGGTATACATACAATGAAGATGGACAATATGAGGCACACAGGTAAAGGAGGGGAGAGACACTGTCTACGAAGGCTCACCATCTGATCTCTGGTTAGGAAAGGTTCCTGCTAATTCTTACAAACTGTAACAGACACTTTTTATGCTTTTGACATATGATGTAAGCAATACTTGGAATAATCTATATAAAGTAGATAATGTATGAATGTCAGACAACTTATGGTACCTTTACACGCCGCCACAGTGGGTAGCAACATCAGGCAACGCACGTGCACGCGCGCGTTTTTAACTGTTGCTAAAGGTACCTGATGCCGCATACACATGCTGTCACAACGTGCTCCACTGAAGGTCTTTGCGTTCCCCGGAAGTGCCGACGGGTGCCGCGGGTTACCTTCTGTGGAGTACCTTCCCTGATTTACACGCCGCTACCACAAGGGAAATCTGACTGATGATTTTCTGGCTCTTTGGTGAGTTTTGTTTGCATTGGAGCAGCACGGACCGTGATACACCTACACTCCCATCATTTCTCCACAAGGGAATATGAGCGTACATCTTTCGCGCTGCAAGTACATAGGCGTGACAGAGTTGTGTATTACGTGACGCTCGTACGGTGATTGGACAATGCAATAGCATCATGATTGGCAAGCCTGCGCAGGAAGGCTGACTAAGACATGACGCTATTGCAAATGTGGAGTGTGACTGGTCAGCTCGTTGAATATGGTGCCTCGTGCAGGGACAGCCAATGGTTACACAGTAGCCCCCACCAATGATAGCTGATGGGGCGTGTATCTATGACGCTGTGGCACGCCCCGGGGATTTCACTAGGCCACGCAAATACCGTGCCTGTGCCCCGATTACACGCCGCCACCATAGGAAATGTTCCTTCCTGTTTTTGAGCACGGCTCAGAAACAGGCATCCAAAGGAACTGCGGGACACAGGGTGAAATTACCCGAATTACACACCACCACTTTGTGGTGTTTTCATGGCACAATTGTGTCCGATGCCTGGCGGTTTCTGCCTTCCTGTGGCGGCGTGTAAAGGTAGCATTACAGACATATCTGTTTGGCTAGCCAGAATAAAGAAATCTGCCTTGAATTCTGATGTCTTTGCTTCCTCACTTGGTAAAAATAATACGATATTTTAGCACATTACAATCACCTAATAAAACATCATAGCACAACAACTAACTGAGAACTTATCAATCCTTCCCTAGAAATATAGGTGGATACAGAAGTAGATGTAAAAGTACAACATTTATTTAATTAATCATAAAACAGTTTACAATGATACAAAACAGTGTCTCCTAGACATAGAGGGATGTGAAATACCACCATTGGATTTTAATGAGTATTGCAGATACCTGAAAAAAAAAACACACATCAACTTACAATGAGATAACCACTAAATAGTGAAGTTCACAGGAAACTTAAATTCAAAGATCCAGGAGTACAATACAAAATAATATTGTTGTACCGTGTTAGCCAGAAAAATCGATGTAAATACTTAAGTCCCAATGATATTTGTAAGCTTTCAGATCTCAAGGCTCCTTCATCAGACAATTCATTTGTGATATTGTCTGATGAAGGAGCCTTGAGCTCTGAAAGCTTACAAATATCATTTTTCTTGTTAGCCAATAAAGGTATCACTCCTAGAATACTTTTCTCAACCTTTTTTTTGGGACTTAAGTATTTACAAAGATCCAGGAGAAATGAAATGTGACAACAACTATCACAACTGGCCACTGGAGGTCAGTAAATCTCTTGTATTTTAAATAGAGCAAAAAATCAGAGCAGCACAGCCAGTAAAGTGGTGCAAAATCGGTTTTGGCAATACTCCTATATGCTTTCATATAAATATAGAAAAAAACCGCAGCACTCCAATTGAGGTTTAGCAAGCCTTTATTAGGCCTTCAGAACATCGTGGCGACGTTTCGGTTCTCAGAACCTTCTTCCAGCAAATCCTCACTGGACTCTACAGCCTTATATGCCACCTCACAATTACAAAACCACTTACATAATTACATAATATTTTCTCCTATTTACAAAAGTGCAATCAAGTGATTATATGAAATCCCATTATACATCCTTATACATACTGCTTACAACAGTTCAATGTCATGTTCTCCTACATATACTGTACCACTCTTCTCCAAACTGCAACTCAATCTTGATCACTCATTGATTGTGCACTCACATCACCTGCTGTATTCATAACTGCTTCATGTGCGCAGGTGATTACCTCCTCCATGCCCCATGTGCAGAGCGCCTCCTCGGTGTCCTGGAAGTGATGTCACGCTTTCCCAGGGCTCACTCGCTGCCAGGGAGACGCAGGAAGTGTTGCGGCCACCATCTTGCTACTCAGGCACCTGCGCTCCTCACTCTGCGCTCTCCTGCACCCAAGCCTCCTCCCAGTACAGCGCTCTCAAATAAAAGTGAATAAACCATAATTGAAGGTATCTATAAGGTTTAAGTAAATGATATAACCTCCATATGTGATAAAATAAATAGAATTTGGACTTCAAATACAGAGAAATATATAAGGGAATAGAAAACCCTAACGTATGGTGATTCCTTCATATATAACAGGAGCTGATCTAGCCCTGGTACTTCCAGACCATAGAGACCTGTGACTATGATCCCTCACCTTAAATCCCAAACACGTACTTTTACACAGTATGTGCTGGGTGTCCTTCCATCCGGGTTTTAACCCTTGTGGCACCACTACGTTCTTCCCTTCAGGTATTAAGTACACCTTTATGATTAATAAACTATAGTCTGAAGTATTTATCTGAGATATTTTTTTATGGAGATGGTGGATAAGTACCTTAAGTATGGAGCTGGTTGGAAATTTTGACCGAGGTAATGGGCCTGGTGTGACTAGTAGATCCCGTGGACCCAAGGTCCTTAATACCTGAAGGGAAGAACCTAGTGGTGCCACAAGGGTTAAAACCCGTATGGAAGGACACCCATCACATACTGTGTAAAAGTGTGTGTTTGGGTTTTAAGGTGAGGGATCATAGTCGCAGGTCTCTATGGTCTGGAAGTACCAGGGCTAGATCAGCTCCTGTTATATATGAAGGAATCACCATAGGATAGGGTTTTATATTCCCTTATATATTTCTCTGTATTTGAAGTCCAAATTCTATTTATTTTATCACATAGGGAGGTTATATCACTTACTTAAACCTTATGGTACCTATACATGCCGCTACAGAAGGTAGCAACAGGTAGGCACCGCACGTGCACGTTTTCAACGGTCCCTAACGGTACCTGATACCGCAAACACACGCCACCACAAGGTGCTCCACAGAAGGTACTTTCGATCCCCGGAAGTGCCGACGGGTGTTGTGAGTTAACTTCTGTGGAGCACCTTCGCTGATTTACACGCCGCTACCACAAGGGAATATGGGCGGACCTGGGGCAGCAGGGACAACACATAGGCGTGCCACAGTCCTTCACGCCGCGCCCAAACGACAACCATTGGCCAACGCAACAGTGTTCTGATTGCTCACGACCCGAAGGGCGGATGGCGGCGACATGAAGTAGTAGTGTTTGGATAGTCACACGGAATAAGCGCTTGTGACATGGCGGAGTGTGGCGATATTCAGCTAGGGATGTTTAGGCGTCACACAGGAGCGGTTTACAGTCACACACTCCGTGCATATTAAAAACTAAGTGTTGGCCTATGTGTGTGTAGTAGAAGTGTTTCCATTGTAACAGGGAATTACGCGCTTGTGACATGGCGGACTGTGCTGATGTTCTGCTAGGTGATGCTTACGCGTCGCACAGGAGCGGTTTACAGCGCACAGTCAGTGCGTTTGTTAAAGTAAGTGCTGGCCTATGTGTGCGTCCGGATAGAAATGTGTGAATAGAGCCCCAATGCAGATCGCATATGTGGGAACAGATGTCAATGGCCTTGAGCAGCTCACATGCCACATGTACAAGATGTGTGTGTCTGCACATGTGCAGCACTACTTACTTAAACATACATGACACACAATATCATGTGCTGCATCAATGTGTTGTGTGACCCTCTGCCTACACCACAACACAAGGGTTATGTACACATATTTGTCACATAGACTGTTGACAAAATACCTTCACATAGCTCATGGCCACCCACACATATTCTGTATTGTACCCAGCCATAGGTGCCAATGTGTGTAACAGCCCTGGCCACAACCCAAACCTTGATCACACTGCCCTCCATCCCCAAGTAATCAGGCTCACACAGAGTAATTTGGATCCAAGAAAAAAAAAACTATTATTTTGTAAACACATGAAATGTAAAAAAAATAAACACAGATACAGAAAGGAAAGACAATGGACATTGAAACATCATAACACACAATTTAAAATTAAATAAAAGGCGCAAACAATGATACAGTGTGCAGCACCAACATAACACAAAGATAACCTAAACTAGCTAACTAACTAAAACCTGTGCACACAATTAAATAACCACAGTGGCGTAGCGTGGGGGGGGGCAGTCCGCCCCAGATGGCACGTGTGTGGGGGCGGCAATGTGGCAGCTACAGCCATAGGATCCTCAGCCGCCGCCCGTGCTATATACTGAAGCAGTGCAGCACGCTGGCTGCTGTCTGCTTTTAAATCTCCCGCCCCCTGCAGCTCTGCTCTGCACGGAGAGGGCGGTGATGTCATCAGTGAGCGTCCCACCGTGCAGAGCACAGGACACATGCTGGGAGAGACTGGAGAAGGTGAGGGGAGCTGTGAGGAGAGCGGGGGAGCGGAGGGAAGAGCTTGAAGAGGACAGCAAAGGAGCTGAGCTGAGAGGAGAGCAGAGGAGAGAGGGGGTGCTGACTGGCCAGTGGTCTGAATGAAGGGAAGCAGTGAGAGCCTGGCCAGCAAAGAAGACCAGAGGTGGCTACCTGTGCTGGAGGAGAATACCTAGGAGGAGCAGCTCCGGGTCACAAGGTGACTGATCTCCTGCTTTGCAGTGAGTGGGGGAGGGGCTGGGAGTGGGACCCAGCTGATGTGAGCAGGTGAAGCTGCCTATGTAAACAAACCCTCCTCCTGCATTGTGATACCTGAGTGAGGAATCTGTAGAATGTGTGTGTGAGTTGTGTGTGTGTGAGTTGTGTGTGAGATGTGTGTGTGAGTGTGAGTTGTGTGTATGTGAGTTGTGTGTGTGTGAGTTGTGTGTGTGCAACCCATGCCTCTGTGTGTGCAAGCCGTGCCTCTGTGTGTGCAAGCCGTGCCTCTGTGTGTGTGTGTGCAAGCCATGCCTCTGTGTGTGCAAGCCGTGCCTATGTGTGTGTGAGCCGTGCCTCTGTGTGTGTGTGCAAGCCGTGTCTCTGTGTGTGCAAGCCGTGCCTCTGTGTGTGCAAGCCATGCCTCTGTGTGTGTGTGCAAGCCGTGCCTCTGTGTGTGCAAGCCGTGCCTCTGTGTGTGTGCAAGCCGCGTCTCTGTGTGTGAAAGCCGTGTCTGTGCAAGCCGTGTCTCTGTGTGTGTGAGCCTTGCCTCTGTGTGTTTGTGTGCAAGCCATGCCTCTGTGTGTGCAAGCCGTGCCTCTGTGTGTGTGAGCCGTGCCTCTGTGTGTGTGTGCAAGCCGTGTCTCTGTGTGTGCAAGCCGTGCCTCTGTGTGTGCAATCCGTGCCTCTGTGTGCAAGCCATGCCTCTGTGTGTGCAAGCCGTGCCTCTGTGTGTGTGCAAGCCGCGTCTCTGTGTGTGAAAGCCGTGTCTGTGTGTGTGCAAGCCGTGTCTCTGTGTGTGCAAGCCGTGTCTCTGTGTGTGCAAGCCGTGCCTCTGTGTGTGTGTGTGCAATCCGTGCCTCTGTGTGTGTGCAAGCCGTGCCTCTGTGTGTGTGTGCAATCCGTGCCTCTGTGTGTGTGTGCAAGCCGTGCCTCTGTGTGTGTGTGCAATCCGTGCCTCTGTGTGTGTGTGTGTGTGTGTGTGTGTGCAAGCCGTGCCTCTGTGTGTGTGCAATCCATGCCTCTGTGTGTGTGTGTGTGTGCAAGCTGTGTGTGTGTGTGTGCAAGCTGTGCCTGTGTGTGTGTGTGCAAGCTGTGCCTCTGTGTGTGTGTGTGTGAGCCGTGTGTATGTGCAAGCCATGTACTAGGTGTACACCTGTATATTGCCATCCTCTGCTCTCTGTACTATGTGTTGACCTGTATATTACTATCTTCCTCCGTGCACAATGTTTCCTATGTGTATATTACTGTTTATTCTCATTAATTTACAGGTAGATCGTTTTGTATTCAGTGTTTGAATTACTCCATTCTTCTATCTTTGGTGCTATATACTGTACATCCCAGCGTGTTCTATTGGGGAATTGTTAACATCATTGTCCCAGATAACAATATGATGACTATAATAGGGACACCGTGGTGATCGGTGGTAGGACCTGTGGTGATGTCGCTGCCCGCACTTTACGGCATTACGGCATGACATCATAACTAAGCGCCAGCGGCCGTTCCGGATCCCGGAGGCCGCAATCGCGCATCCTTCAGCAGCTGATCACCATTGAATTTGACCCTGATTAACAGGTACACGTAAGAGGCTCCTAACCCACTAGCGGTACCCCCCTGACCCCCGGATTATCAACGACCAAGGGGACGGCAAATTTTACGACCGCCCCGGGCACCACAAACAGTTGCTACGCCACTGAATAACCAAAAGAAAAAGCCATGGTGTAGCAACCCTGCTGTTAGCACCATGCCCACCATTTTTGGATGAACCAGAACCACCCACACTACACGTGCTGGTTCTGCCAGCCCACTGCCCCAGGGCCATTAAAGTAGGAGCAGTATGCATCTCTACAGTCCCTGGCCTCCTGCTGAGTGCGACCATGGCTCAGCAGCTGGAGTGGCGCCACACCATGGTCGTCATCACGCCAAGCCCCTAGATGCACCTCCCCTGTTGTGTCGTCTGCAGAATCTACATAACTTGCCGGCGTGTATGATGCTCTATCCCTACGACGCAGGAAGTTATGCAGCACACAGCAGGCCAGCACATACCGCGTCAATAGATTCCAGTTTCATATGCATAGGCGTATGAAAAACCCGGAATGTATTCGCCATTATCCCAAACGCATTTTCAACCACACAGCGGGCCTGGGATAGCCGGTAATTGAAAATGCGTCGCTCAGAAGTAAGGGTCCTCTGGGGATATGGACTCAGTAGGTGTGCCTGAAGTGGGAATGCTTCATCCGCCACAAACGCAAAGTTGAGATGATGGCTCGTCTCTTCATTTGAGGGTAGGTTCAGCCCACCGGTCCTTAGTGATTCTGCCAAGGAGCAGTGTGCGAACACCCCACATCTGAGATGCGCCCGTTCATTCCAACGTCCACGTAGAGGAACTCATAGTTCGCATCCACCAGGGCCATGAGGACTATACTAAAATACCCTTTGTAATTATAATACAAAGAGCCCGAGTTGGGGGGTTTAGTAATCCTCACGTGCTTACCATCCAAAGCACCCCCGCAGTTTGGGAAGTTCCACCGGCTTTCAAAGCCTCGGGCTACTTGCATCCATTCTGCGGGTGTTCGTGGCAACTTTATGAAGGATGGGCGCAGAGCACTCCAGATGGCCTCACACGTCTCAGGGATCAGGCGGCTCAGCAGGGACAGGGATACACGTGACGTGTATGTGAGGTCGGTCCTTGACCGGCCTGTAGCCAGGAAACGCAAAGTAATAACCAACCCCCCTCAGCTGATACCGATCGATGCATGACAGTGTTCTGATGGGCTATCAGTGGCCCCACGCGCTCCAAAAGGAAGTTGAAAGAGTCCGCGGACATACAGAGGTAGTTTCGGTAATTATGTGGATTGTTATCCTCCAGCTCATGCACCAGCTGCATGTGGCCCCGGGTCTCCCGGAGGGTAAGCCAATCCCGGCTCCACACATGCCGTTGTCTGCGACGCCTTAACTTTTCATACCGATCCTCCATCCACAGTTGCTCTTCCACCAACGCAAGAGCCACGATAACATGTCGATCATGTTGATTCTGCATCATGGTTATCAGCACCTGTATATGAGAAACAAAAACATCAGTATATACAGCAATATGGTGATATGTTTGCATGTAAAGAAAGCCACACAATACTTGGAGTTAGGGCTGGGCGATTAATCGAATTAATTCGATTAATTCGCCCCCTGCTGTGGCCACGATTGTCGTTTTATGCAAAATCGTGTAATTCGATTTTCCTAGCTTTATTCCCGAGCGTGACTCGGGGTTACCTTTCACTTTCAGAAGCGGTAATCCCGAGTCACTCGTTCCGCCGCTCACTGTGAGGACCGGGGGGGGGGGTGCTATCGGCAGTGCGACTGCACTGCTGACAGCTTGACCCACCCCTCCCCGGAGCCGCAGCAGCACTGCCGATAGTGCACAACCGGAGCCGCTGGTGATCGGTCCCGCCCCCTCTCCAGCCGGAGCCTGTCACTGTGAGGACCGGCGCCGCTGGTGATAGATCCCGCCCCCTCTCCAGCCGGAGCCGGTCACTGTGAGGACCGGAGCCGCTGGTGATAGGTCCCGCCCCCTCTCCAGCCGGAGCCGCTCACTGTGAGGGTTGGAGCCGCTGGTGATAGGTCCCGCCCCCTCTCCAGCCGGAGCCGGTCACTGTGAGGACCGGCGCCGCTGGTGATAGGTCCCCCGCCCCCTCTCCAGCCGGAGCCGCTCACTGTGAGGGTTGGAGCCGCTGGTGATAGGTCCCGCCCCCTCTCCAGCCGGAGCCGGTCACTGTGAGGACCGGCGCCGCTGGTGATAGGTCCCGCCCCCTCTCCAGCCGGAGCCGGTCACTGGGGGGCAGGCGGGGGATGCTGGTGCTGTTCATGACAATAGCAGTGGGCTAGTGTCAGGGCCAGTGCCAGTGTTAGTGTCAGGGCCAGTGCCAGTGTTAGTGTCAGGGCCAGTGCCAGTGTTAGTGTCAGGGCCAGTGCCAGTGTTAGTGTCAGGGCCAGTGTTAGTGTCAGGGCCAGTGCCAGTGTAAGTGCCAGTGTTAGTGTCAGGGCCAGTGCCAGTGTTAGTGTCAGGGCCAGTGCCAGTGTTAGTGTCAGGGCCAGTGCCAGTGTTAGGGCCAGTGCCAGTGTTAGTGTCAGGGCCAGTGCCAGTGTTAGTGTCAGGGCCAGTGTTAGTGTCAGGGCCAGTGCCAGTGTCAGGGCCAGTGCCAGTGTCAGGGCCAGTGCCAGTGTCAGGGCCAGTGCCAGTGTTAGGGCCAGTGCTAGTGTCAGGGCCAGTGCCAGTGTCAGGGCCAGTGCCAGTGTTAGGGCCAGTGCTAGTGTCAGGGCCAGTGCCAGTGTAAGTGTCAGGGCCAGTGCCAGTGTAAGGCCCGGACACTAGGGGGCCGCTGACCTCCGTCTCCTCCCCGGCCGGTGCTGGACAGGCCCGGACACTGGGGGCCGCCGACCTCCGCCTCCTCCCCGGCCGGTGCTGGACAGGCCCGGACACTGGGGGCCGCCGACCTCCGCCTCCTCCCCGGCCGGTGCTGGACAGGCCCGGACACTGGGGGCCGCCGACCTCCGCCTCCTCCCCGGCCGGTGCTGGACAGGCCCGGACACTGGGGGCCGCCGACCTCCGCCTCCTCCCCGGCCGGTGCTGGACAGGCCCGGACACTGGGGGCCGCCGACCTCCGCCTCCTCCCCGGCCGGTGCTGGACAGGCCCGGACACTGGGGGCCGCCGACCTCCGCCTCCTCCCCGGCCGGTGCTGGACAGGCCCGGACACTAGGGGGCCGCCGACCTCCGCCCTGGACTGGTGCGAGGAGAACTACGCCGTGTCCTGTGAGTGTACATCGCCGAGTTCTGTGAGTGTCCAGTGCACTGTGTGTATGATGTGTATGGTGTATACAGAGTGTGCATGGTGTATACAGAGTGTGCATGGAGTGTGCATGGAGTGTGCATGGAGTGTGCATGGAGTGTGCATGGAGTATACAGAGTGTGCATGGAGTATACAGAGTGTGCATGGTGTATACAGAGTGTGCATGGTGTATACAGAGTGTGCATGGAGTGTGCATGGAGTATACGGAGTGTGCATGGAGTATACGGAGTGTGCATGGTGTATACGGAGTGTGCATGGTGTATACGGAGTGTGCATGGTGTATACGGGTGTGCATGGTGTATACGGAGTGTGCATGGTGTATACGGTGTGTGCATGGTGTATACGGTGTGTGCATGGTGTATACGGTGTGTGCATGGTGTATACGGTGTGTGCATGGTGTATACGGTGTGTGCATGGTGTATACGGTGTGGCATGGTGTATACGGTGTGTGTATGGTGTGTGCATGGTGTATACATACGGTGTGTATGGTGTGTGCATGGTGTATACGGTGTGTATGGTGTGTGCATGGTGTATACGGTGTGTATGGTGTGTGCATGGTGTATACGGTGTGTATGGTGTGTATGGTGTGTGCATGGTGTATACGGTGTGTATGGTGTGTGTATGGTGTATACGGTGTGTATGGTGTATACGGTGTGTATGGTGTGTGTATGGTGTATACGGTGTGTATGGTGTATACGGTGTGTTTGGTGTGTGTATGGTGTATACGGTGTGTATGGTGTGTGTATGGTGTATACGGTGTGTATGGTGTGTGTATGGTGTATACGGTGTGTATGGTGTGTGTATGGTGTATACGGTGTGTATGGTGTATACGGTGTGTTTGGTGTGTGTATGGTGTATACGGTGTATACTGTGTGCATGATGTGTGTATGATATATACTGTATATACTGTGTATTCGATATATACTGTATATACTGTGTATTCTGTATACATATATACTGTGTATTCTGTATACATATATACTGTGTATTCTGTATACATATATACTGTGTATTCTGTATACATATATACAGTGTGTATGATATATACTGTATATACTGTGTATGCTGTGTATACATATATAAAAAAAAATCGAGATTTAAATCGTCCATAGGGTTAAATAAAATCGAGATTTTGATTTTTCCCAAAATCGCCCAGCCCTACTTGGAGTACACACTAGGGGAAAGCATATTTAATCGCTTGTGTATGCACAACACAGATCCTTGGGAATCTTGCAAGGCCACACCCACAAGTGGGCGCTAAACGAACAGAACATGCTCACTGATCACGCCCGTGCATTCTTCTACAGTTTGTTGCATTGCTGAAAGTAACACATCTGGACATATCTGTGTTAAAAAGGGACATGTGTCACCCCAAAGAACGGCTATACATGTCACACAAACAATGTAGTAAAGCAATTAGCACGGTCTCTTAAACGCTCAGAACAAAGCCAGGATCCTGATCGGTGGAAAGTCCTTTATTAAGAAAACCTCCGTCACCACGACATGTTTCGACGGTGTAGTGCCGTCTTTCTCAAGTGGAATGGAGGTTGAGTAACAATTAAAACACTATATAGGGCAGCCCAGAGTTCCATTGGGCAAAAGTTATCTAGGTACACCCTCATTTTAACCTATTAGTATCTCACTGAGAGGGATACATGTGAACTGATCAAATCCAACTACATATTCACTATACTAAATAAATACAAATAAATATTTGTACATGTGCCCTATCAAAAACAGCATTGCAATAAAAACATTAAATCACCAAGTCTATATGTTAAAAAGTATATATATACAGACAAATATTATTATTATAAAAATGATTAATATCTCATGAAAAAAATTCTTTTTTTTTTTTTTCTTTTAAAAATCATTAAATTATTATTATTATGCAAGGACATCCATATTATGTCTAAAATTGATCATCTATATGTATATTAAAAATAGAATGGAATAGAGAATAAATTTAAAACATAGAACATAGATAACAAGATTAATTCCTGGACACTTTTTCTATTGTTAGATTGAGACCCTCTGGATATAGGGTCTCCAATATAAAGATCCAGTAGCTTTCCTTCTTAATAAGTCTACTCAGTCTTTCCTGTCCACCTTCACTTACTTGATCAATTACGATAAGACTCATCTTGCTGGGGTCTCTTTAGTGATATTTGTCGTAGTGTTGGGAGACGCTATGCTGCTGGAACCCAGATCTAATATTTTGTCTATGTTTATTTAAACAATTATGGGTAGCCTGTATCGTCCTCCCCACATACTGTAACCCGCAGGGACATTCTAATAAATAGACTATATAAGAAGATTGACAAGTCAATCTATGTCTTATATCAAAAATCTCCTTAGTTGTGTTTGACTTGAATTGTTTGGTTCCATCCTGTATTATGTTACAACACATACACTTCCCAACTTTACATGAGTAGCAACCCCATTTCTCAACCGGTGGTGAGGTTGGAACGTCTGGATTTTCAAAACTCTTCATGATGTCGCTTCTTGATCTGTTTGATCCAGACATTCCCGTGTGGCTGTGTTTTTTTATCTCCATTAATTGAAGTGGCAGCGCGGACCCACGGTACTTTGTCCTACAAGCCAAGACACATCCTGTCATTTTAGAAAGGGACCTCAGCTCAGTGATCAGTTGTGATGAATCCTTGAGATAAGAATCTAATTCAGTAACATACCTCTGTATGTACTGGTTTGTTTTAAAAGGAGACCCTCTCTTAGGAATTAAGATGCCTGATAAACCTACAATTGTATTTAGGAAAAATAAAAATCTAAAAAACTTAATAGCTCCTAGCGACATCAAGAATAGTTTTGAAAATCCAGAAGTTCCAACCTCACCACCGGTTGAGAAATGGGGTTGCTACTCATGTAAAGTTGGGAAGTGTATGTGTTGTAACATAATACAGGATGGAACCAAACAATTCAAGTCAAACATAACTAAGGAGATTTTTGATATAAGAAATAGATTGACTTGTCAATCTTCTTATATAGTCTATTTATTAGAATGTCCCTGCGGGTTACAGTATGTGGGGAGGACGATACAGGCTACCCATAATCGTTTAAATAAACATAGACAAAATATTAGATCTGGGTTCCAGCAGCATAGCGTCTCCCGACACTATGACAAATATCACCAAAGAGACCCCAGTAAGATGAGTCTTATCGTAATTGATCAAGTAAGTGAAGGTGGACAGGGGAGACTGAGTAGACTTATTAAGAAGGAAAGCTACTGGATCTTTAGATTGGCGACCCTATATCCAGAGGGTCTCAATCTAACAATAGAAAAAGTGTCCAGGAATTAATCTGGTTATCTATGTTCTATGTTTTAAATTTATTCTCTATACCAGTCTATTTTTTAATATACATATAGATGATCAATTTTAGACATAATATGGACGTCCTTGCATAATACTAATAATTTAATGATTTAAAAAAAAAAGAAAAAAAAAGATATTATATGATAATATGAGATATTAATAATTTTTATAATAATAATATTTGTGTGTATATATATACTTTTTAACATATAGATTTGGTGATTTAATGTTTTTATTGTAATGCTGTTTTTGATAGGCCACATGTACAAATATTTATTTGTATTTATTTAGTATAGTGAATATGTAGTTGGATTTGATCAGTTCACATGTATCCCTCTCAGTGAGATACTAATAGGTTAAAATGAAGGTGTATACCTAGGTAACTTTTGCCCAATGGGACTCTGGGCTGCCCTATATAGTGTTTTAATTGTTACTCAACCTCCATTCCACTTGAGAAAGACGGCACTACACCGTCGAAACATGTCGTGGTGACGGAGGTTTTCTTAATAAAGGACTTTCCACCGATCAGGATCCTGGCTTTGTTCTGAGCGCCCAAGAGACCGTGCTAATTGCTTTACTCTATTCAATTCTGGAGATTGTTTGTTTCCAAATCATTGAAAAGCTTTCAACCCCATCCACCTACTTGGATCCCAATTGATATATTAGACTATATTTCTGCAAACCTGAAACTTAAATCCTGGAAAGACCATGAGATTGGTTTTATATCTAACATCTTGGATGGCAGAGGAGGGTTGATTCCCTTTGCGGTCCTACAAAACACTTATGGTCTGGAAGACATAGAAGTTAAAACCTGGGAGGAGATTCATCGCATTCTGTTGAGCCATAAACTGGTATTCTTTCTTCTTCACAATGTGACACAACTTTTGAAGTTCTCACAGAGTACCTTTATTTGGAAGTTGAAAAACATATATCAGGACATTAACCTAGATTCGGTCTATGTGAAATCTTCAAATGTAGTAGCCTGGGAGAAAGACCTGAACATCTCTATAAATACTGAACAATTTGGCAAGTCCTTTGATCTTATGTATACACAGGTACCGTGCATCTCCCTTATTGAGACCCAATTTAAATTGTATTCAAGATGGTATCTTACTCCGTTGAAGCTCAATAAGTTTAGTTCACTCAACTCCCCGATGTGCTGGAGGAACTGTAACCAAACTGCTGATCTGACTCATGTGTTCTGGGGGTGTCAATTCCTTAAAAAATTTTGGAGAGACATAAGGCATCTAATTAAAGATATTTCTGGAATTGAGGTTCTTCTATCTCCTGAGTTAGTGTTGCTTTTAGTTGGGTTGGATTCTCTTCCAAAACGTATAAGGTCACTTACGATTCATATTCTTTTAACAGCAAAAACTATGATTGCCTCACTTTGGAGAGAGTCTACAGTCCCATCTATACAGGATGTCATAGACAGAATCGCATTTCATAATTCTTTTGAATATTCATTCGCTATTAGAAATGGCCTACAAACCAAATATCAGAAGAAATGGGCATTGTGGAATATAAAATTTCCATCCCCGTTCTTAAAGTCAGCCAAAGTCCCCCCAAATAACTTTCTCTAGGCTTCACCACTGGACTGTATGATGGACTCATTGTCTATAGCTTGTACTATTGTAAGTGTCTATAGCTACCTTTCCCCCCCTTCATTTCCTTTCCTTTCTCCCTTATGTTTATCTGCTGAAGAGCAGTTCTTCATAACTTGACTTAGCTTGAGATTCTTGGTCCTTAGTATTGATTGCCTTTAGTAATACTATTTTGTAATTACTTCCCAAAGTATTATTTGGAGATGTGTAATTCTTTGTTTCCTTGTTTACTTTCTTTGTTCTCTTTTGGTGTTCTGTATTTGATGAAATTGATTGTAATAAGGTACGGTAATCTCTTCATATTATACCTTTGACTTCTCTACTTCTTATCAGCTTGCTGTACGACTGTATTTGATTATTATACTTTGTACTTGATTTATTGAAACTCGAATAAAAATTATTTGAACATATAATAGAACTATTGTACTATGAGAAGGTTATGGGGTAGATTAGCAGTATAAGGGAAGCAAATAGGTAAACAATCTTGTATTGTTAAGTATGTTGCTCTAATAGACTGGGACACTAATTAAGTTAGCCTATATCAACCATCCAAGTAATAGTCTAATTAGAGTATCAGACAAGATAATAATACAAACACAAGTCACTGTCTTCATTATAGTTATAGTTAGTATAATTAGTTAGCATAAAGTAATAGCATAGGATACATAACCCAAAAGAGGTCACAAATTAGCACAACATATAAAGTAGAACTGGAGGAATCAAAGTAAATATACCAGGAATAATTATGTAGAGGTGTAGTTGCAGGGGGATTAATAAGGAGAGTGTGCACTTCCCATACAAACCTACAGTGTAAGAAGCTTCCTGGAGTGGGTCTCAGTACCCACACAATGGCCACAGTCCACTACCAAAGAGGAAGGAAGCTGAATCAGCAATATAAATGCAGAGGAGTCAGTTCACAAAGGGGGCCAGGCGGCACTTAATCCTCAGAGCACCGATGTGTCTCACCTCCACCGCTGACAGCAGACAGGGGATCCTCAGATAAAAAGCGCCGCTGTCATCAATCAGTTCATCAGGCGCAGTAAACAAAGTCCGGGGAACCTCCGTTCAGAAGGAATAGGACCGCAGCGTCAAGTGTCCCAGGACCTTCAGTGCACCTCAGATCACAAGCTTAATAGCGCTGCCCTGTCTTCAGCGCCGCTGATGACTGGCTGCAGGGAGAACCGCAGATGAAAGGCACCACTGACAGGAGCCGCCGGAATGAAGCGCCAGTGTTCAGCTTCAAGTAGCCGCTCCTTCCGGCGAGGATCACTATAAGCAGCCGCTGGACTATTGTGATGGTCCCCCTGCTCCAGGCAGCCGCTCAGGAGGAGGGAGACAGCCGGGACTAGCAGCCTCAGGAGCTCCAGGACACCCCAGACCACGATCCGCCGGCTCAGCACCGTTCCACGGTCCTCACCAGCGGCAATGACAGCGCAGGATTGCGGTCAGCTGTCATATACCACCGCTGATGTGCGCAAGCCCGAGGTCGCCAAGTGACCCCTCAAATGAGATGGGTCCCAGTAAAAACCCTCTTCAGTAGCCCCTGGAGTCCACAGGTTTAGGTTCCCAAGCACACTGGTTGGCGCCGCTGACTGGGAAGGGACCAGAACTACAGGAGAGTCAGCGTCAGCTGCTGCGGCTATATGTTAGTCTGCTGAGCTCCAAGCTCAGCGCAGGAAATAGTAAAGAGCCAGTCTTGGGGTCTTTTAAAAGCCAAGGGTCCCTTTCAGATAAGACAGGAGCAGGGATATTCTATGGAGCCCTGTTAGTTTACAGAGATAAGATAGATAAGTACTTAGCTTGCTGCAGTGTAGCCGAGATGGTTACCTAGGCAACCCTCTGTTGTTTAGGTTCCAGACAGCTGGTCTAGTGGTGGGAAAATCCAGCTAGCATGTCTGGAGGTTCTGTTGGGCCCATGAAGCCTCCTATGAGCAATAAAATGGAGAATAAAATGTTCAGATAGTTCTTCAGATCCTCAAGTGTGATCAGGGAGTCCTGTAAGGCGGGATCAGTTGTTTGCCTCTTCAGAGGAAATCCAAAAGCAATAATCCAGTGGAGAAAGGGAGTTTCAGATAGTCCAAAAGGTTCAGGAAGTTGGTCCAGATGGGGCCAGTCGGTTTGGTAGGATTTATAGCCAAAAAAAGACTAAAATCCTGTTAATATGGCTGAAGAGCAAGAGCCTCAGCTAAACGAGACTGCTCAGACGCCCCAGTAGACATGTCTAGTGTAGGCTGCTGAAGATATCACAGTAGACATATCCAGTGTAGTCTACAGGTAAAATCGCAGTAGGCTTTTCTAGTTGATACTGTTGATGACAGCACAGTACACAAGTCTAGTGTAGATTTCTTATGATATCACAGTAGACATGTGTAGTTTAGGTTGTTAATGACGTCACAGTAGACATGTGTAGTGTAGGCTGCTGAAGATATCACAATAGACATATCCAGTTTAGTCTGCAGGTAAAATCGCAGTATTCTTGTCTAGTGTTGAGACTGCGGATGACCACTCAGTAGACATGTCTAGTGTAGGCTTCTTATGATATCACAGTAGATATGTGTAGTTTAAGCTGCTAATGACGTCACAGTAGACCTGTCTAGTATAGGCTGCTGAAGATATCACAGTAGGTATGTCAAGTGTAGGCTGTTCATCATATCACAGTAGATAGATCTAGTTTAGGCTGCTGATGATGTCACAGTATACATGTCTAGTGTAGTCTGCTGATGACATCACAGTAGACATATCCAGTGTAGTCTGCAGGTAAAATCGCAGTAGGCTTGTCTAGTGTTGAAACTGCGGATGACCACACAGTAGACATATCTAGTGTAGGCTTCTTATGATATCACAGTATATATGTGTAGTTTAGGCTGATGGAGTGATCATGGTAGACATACCCAGTGTAGTCTGCACGTAAATTCGCAGTAGGCTTGTCTAGTTGAGACTGCTGATGACAACATAGTAGATAAGTCTAGTGTAGGTTTCTTAAGATATGTGTAGTTTAGGTTGTTAATGATGTCACAGTAGACATGTCTAGTGTAGGCTGCTGATGACATCACAGTAGACCTATTCAGTGTAGTCTGCAGGTAAAATCGCATTAGGCTTGTCTAGTTGAGACTGCTGATGACAACATAGTAGATAAGTCTAGTGTAGGCATATGATATCACAGTAGATATGTGTAGTTTAGGTTGTTAATGATGTCACAGTAGACATGTCTAGTGTAGGCTACTGAAGATATCACAGAAGCTATGTTAAGGCTGGGGTCACACATAAGCCCTCAGTCCGTTTTTGGCTTCAGTTTTGTTAATTTTTTTTTCTAAGTCCAAAAACTGACAGAAAAACGCATTGGGTGTAATAAACACCCTGTGCGTTTTTCTCTGGAGCTCAAAACATTGCCCTGTCCGTTTTTGAGCCAAAAACGCAGTAAACAGCGTTTTTGGCATCAGTTAAAAAACGCATGCGTTAACGCATGCGTTTTTTTAACATGGGGCCCTATGGGAAACGCATGCGTTAACGCAGAGCACATATAGGCATCTGCGTTAACGCATGCGTTAACGCATATGCGTTTTTCATGAAAAAATGACTAAGTCCCAAAAACGTTCAGAAGTGCAGGAGGCTCAAAAAGCACCCCAAAAAAAACGGACTGGTGATGAAAAGGACTTCCAAAAACGGATTTCTATGTGTAACCCTGGCCTAAGTGTAGTCTGCTGATCATATCACAGTAGATATGCCAAGTGTAGGCTAATGGAGTCATCACAATGGACATGTATAGTGTGGGCTGTTAATAACATCACAGTAGACATATGCAGTGTAGTTTGCAGGTAAAATAGCAATAGGCTTGTCTAGTTGAGACTGCTGATTACATTACAGTAGACATGTCTAGTTTAGGCTTCTTATGATATCACAGTAGATATGTGTAGTTTAGGTTGTTAATTACGTCACAGTATACATGTCTAGTGTAGACTGCTGAAGATATAACAGTAGACATATCCAGTGTAGTCTGCAGGTAAAATCGCAGTAGGGTTGTCTAGTGTTGAGACTGCAAATGACCACACAGTAGACATGTCTAGTGTAGGCTTCTTATGATATCACAGTAGATATGTGTAGTTTAGGCTGATGGTGTCATCACAGTAGACATATCCAGTGTAGTCTGCAGGTAAACATGTCTAGTGTAGGCTACTGAATATATCACAGTAGGTGTGTCACGTGTAGGCTGATGATCATATCACAGTAGATAGGTCTAGTTTAGGCTGCTGATGATGTCACAGTACACATGTATAGTGTACTCTGCTGATGACATCACAGTAGACATATCCAGTGTAGTCTACAGGTAAAATCGCAGTAGGATTTTCTAGTTGATACTGTTGATGACAGCACAGTACACAAGTCTAGTGTAGATTTCTTATGATATCACAGTAGACATGTGTAGTTTAGGTTGTTAATGACGTCACAGTACACATGTCTAGTGTAGTCTGCTGAAGATATCACAATAGACATATCCAGTGTAGTCTGCAGGTAAAATCGCAGTAGGCTTATCTAGTTGATACTGCTGATGACAACACAGTAGACAAGTCTAGTGTAGGCTTCTTATGATATCTCTGTAGATATGTGTAGTTTAAGCTGCTAATGATGTCACAGTAGACCAGTCTAGTGTAGGCATCTTATGATATCACAGTAGATATGTGTAGTTAAGGTTGTTAATGACGTCACAGTAGACATGTCTAATGTAGGCTGCTGATGACATCACAGTAGACCTATCTAGTGTAGTCTGCAGGTAAAATAGCAATAGACTTGTCTAGTTTTGAGACTGCAGATGACAACACAGTAGACATGCCTGGTGTAGGCTTCTTATGATATCACAGTAGATATGTGTAGTTTAGGCTGATGGTGTCATCACAGTAGACATATCCAGTGTAGCCTGCAGGAAAAATTGCAGTAGGTTTATCTAGTTGAGACTGCTGATGACAACATAGTAGATAGGTCTAGTGTAGGCTTCTTATGATATCACAGTAGATATGTGTAGTTTAGGCTGCTAATGTTGTCACAGTAGACATGTCTGGTGTAAGCTGCTGAAGATATCACAGTAGGGAAGGGCGTGGCCTAGGCGCTCATGGAGCTGGACGTGTATCTCTGAGCTCCTACAATTTCCCGGCTAACGGCAACTTACATTGAGTCTACAGCCTCCATCCAGACTCCATCCAGTGGCAGAGGCTTCCCTGATCTCCCAGGTATGCCTAGAATCTCCTCCAGGCAGCGGGCAGCAATGAAAAGGGTCACAGACTTTTTCAGCCTTGATCAGCCCCAGCACCCACAGAATAAGATGGCGCCAGCTTCCAGGTCTCCTCCCTCCCACTCCCGCGCCTTCCGCAGCCCAGAGGAGAACGCACCTGCGACCCGACAGGAACTTAAAGACCTTTTGGAATCGCTGTGGCGCTCCCTACAGGACAATATGCGGGACATGTTGGGGGAGATTCGCAAGGATCTGTCCTCCCTTGGATAAAGGACGGATCACATTGAAGAAAAACTGGCCGAATATGCGGATGCCCATAACGAGCTGGCTACTGACTATGGCCTGATGGCGGAGAAACTGAAACAAGCTCAACTCAGGATCTTCAGCCTGGAGGATGGGGCCAGAAAGGGGAACATCAGGGTTTGGGGGATCCCAGAGGCGCAGGAGTCGGAGAACCTACAGAACATTGTCAAATCATTATTGACCCAACTGCTCCTACATGCACAGGGAGGAGAGCTGGTGATTGCTAAAACTTTCAGGATCCCCAAACACCCATAGGTCAATAAGGCACTCCCCAGAGACATTTTGATGCAACTTGATAAGCCGTCTCTTGCTGATGCTGTACTACAGGCCATGCGGAAGAAACCCACGCTGATCTCTCCTTTCGTGGGCATATCCATTTTCCCAGATCTCTCCGAGGGCACCCTAGCCAGGAGGCACAAATTTGCTCCATATTGGTAACTTACAATATGAAATAACGATCTATGCTGTAGTTATCCTTAGATTTCTATACCTGTAAGTTTACCATGTAATTGCATTATTAACATTATTAATATATCAGGTCTTTTCTTCTTTCTTCTCCCTCTTTCCCCCCCCCCTTTTCTTTCTCTCTCTTTTACTTTCTGTTATCAGCTCTTTTCTTCTGTTTCCCTCCCCTCACCCTCTCCGTCCCCAATTATTTATTTATTTTTTTCTTTTTTACTTTCTGTTATCAGCTTTTTTCTTCTTTCTCTCCCCTCCCCCTCTCCTTCCCCATTTATTTTTTTCTCTTTTACTTTCTGTTATCAGCTCTTTTCTTCTCTTTCCCTCCCCTCCCCCATTTATATATGTATATATATATATATATATATATATATATATATATATATATATATATATATATATATATATTTTTATTTATTTTTTTTTTTTTTTTTTTTTTTTTTTGTCCCTCTTTTATTTTCTGTTATCAGCTCTTTTCTTCTCTTTCCCTCCCCTCTCCCTCTCTCCTTCCCCATTTTTATTTAATTATTTATTTTTAATTATTTTTTTTTTCTTTCTCTTCTACTTTCTGTTATCAGCTCTTTTCTTCTCTCCCCCCCCCCCCCTCTTCCTTTTTTTTTCTTCTTTTAAACTCTTTTAAAACCTGCAGGTATGTGATTGGTTAGAAATAATTAATGTATATTTGTCACACATGCGAGAGGGGGGTGTTTTTTGCTTTTAAATTGTATATATTTCTGTTGTCTGTATTGCCATTGTACTGACGATTAAGTGGGCTAGACCCACGAAACACGTCCAGAAGCTCCTCTGGAGCATGTGTGATTTTTAAATGTTTTTGAAAATAAAAAGGAATTTTGTGGCACCGGATTCTACACCTTTTTCTACTGCTACTGGTGGTTGCCAAGCCACCTTCCAGTTTGCATGGGAGCCCAGGGAATATTAGGTGGTTGGAGCTAATCCTTCTCTTGATTTAACAAATACTCATTGTCTGTACGTGGCCTTGCAGATACTGAGGAAAAACCTCACCAAATAGTCATGATCTGCACGTCTCACAAGGTTTTTCGGACGAAGTACCTTTATGTCCACGCTGCTGTCAGAAAGATATACCAACGACACTGGACATCTAGGTATTGGTGATGTAGATTTCCAACGCGTTTCGGAGCCACGTGCCGAGCTCCTTCCTCAGGAAGGAGCTCGGCACGTGGCTCCGAAACGCGTTGGAAATAAATCTACATCACCAATACCTAGATGTCCAGTGTCGTTGGTATATCTTTCTGACAGCAGCGTGGACATAAAGGTACTTCGTCCGAAAAACCTTGTGAGTTGAGCACCGCATCCTGTGGAAGTACGGTCCCTGCAGCAGCTGTTTTTTCTGAGCGATTACGCTGGTTGTGTGCTACACAACCACACCAGGTGAGCAATACTAATATTAGCATCGCACATCAATCTATAAAAGGATAAGACCCTATTTGCGCATTCTCAACCCTTTAGATATGATCTGCACGTGGCTTACAGATACTGAAGTAAAGCATACCAAATACTCATCGTCTGCACGTGGCCTTACAGATACTGAAGTAAAACTCACCAAATACTCATCGTCTGCACGAGGTTATACAGATACTGAAGTAAAAGTCACCAAATACTCATTGTCTGCACGTGGCCTTGCAGATACTGAGGAAACACCTCACAAATACTCATCGTCTGCACGAGGCCTTACAGATACTGAGGAAAAACCTCACAAATACGCATCGTCTGCACGAGGCTTTACAAATACTGAGGAAAAAACTCACCAAATAGTTAAGGGCATGCACAATGGGTTTACAATGGCTGTTGACAAGCTGTCTTCCCATCTGTGGGACTGTTGAAGAGGCATACATTCGTAAAAATCAGTTTTAATTACTGTCAATGGCTTCTACTCTTACCAGCCCTTTGGCCTGTCAAAAGTCAATGCAACCAGGGTCTCCCATTGAACTTGCCATAGGATCTCCCACTGAGATTTCCATTGGGTCACCCATAGAGATTCCCATTGGGTCTCATGAGTTCTCCCATTCAGCCTGTGGCCAAGGCTCCTGCTTAGCTTCAACAGTGTGCCAAGAACAATCACAATGGGTTGACAATGGCTGCTGACAAGCTGGCTTCCCATCTGTGGGACATTTGAAGAGGCATACATTAGTAAAAGTCAGTTTTAATTACAGTCAATGGCTTCTACTCTTACCAGCCCTTTAGCCTGTCAAAAGTTAATGCAGCCACGGATTCCCATTGAACTTGCCATAGGATCTCCCACCGAGATTTCCATTGGGTTTCTCATGAGGCCTCCCATCCAGCCTTTGGCCGAGGCTCCTGCTGCTTAGCTTCAACAGTGTGTCAAGGCAATGCACAATGGGTTTACAATGGCTGCTGACAAGCTGGCTTCCCATCTGTGGGACTTTTGAAGAGGGCATACATTTGTAAAAGTCAGTTAGAATTACTGTCAATGGCTTCTACTCAGGGGCTGGCTGGCACATTTTGGCCTGGGGGGCAATGACAGAGCGGTGGCCCTCAAATTGCAGCGGCCCATGTTTAGCCTGATTATCTCTGGCACTGCATTAAAGTAGCACAGGTAACATCTGTAGCTATACGATTAATCTGCAAGTAAATAGCATTTTAAACTTGGCTTAATACTGGGAAAGCATTGGCTACAGGGAGAAAATTAAATTTTATTCCCCTGCTGACACTCACTTCCTGTTATAGGTTCAAAGCAAGGAACCGTTACAGTCACACCGCTCACTACAAAGTGAGACACTGTAATAATGTCCACACACTTTGTGCTGTCATCCACAGAGTCCAACCTCAGGCTGGGCTTCATAGAATGACTAACATGGCAGCACCACATGGCAACCCTCAACAAGAGGGGCTAATGGGAGCCGGTAAGTGGAGGCTTTGGCCATCAAGCTAAATGTCCCTGCCAGTGACTGACAAGAACGTTTAACTACTTAAAACAGTAGCAATTAAGGCGGGCTGTGATCACTGAGCCATGTCACAGCCGACATCTGCCCGGAATGGATCGGGCTCAGCTCCTGAACCATCAGAACCACCATCAGTACACGACTAAATCACCAGGGCCACAATTTTTATATGAATTTGAGCTCCAGGATCACCATCAAATTGTAATGTCAGGTCAGCCCCTTATACAGATGTATTGCATGAAGCTCCAACTGCCAGTATGTGCTTAACAATGGTAAGAAGATACTGGGAGCTGTTGTCATCGGTCATCAGACTGTGGATCACAGAGGAACCACAGCACTGATGAGACGCAGGTAGGATCACAAAGAAACATTTACATCCAGGTACCTTATATGGGAGATGTTCTCCGATTAGAGTCATTATCTTTATCTTCCTTCATCTTGTCCAGACGCCGTGATGACTTTTCACATCCACAACTCGTCTCTGAAGATTTCCATCTTCTCCAGTCTTCTGCAGCACATCCCGGCATGATGCCCTTAAAAATAGTAGAATGATTATAATGCTCCAGAATAATTGCTCCTCTTCATTGTTCCCTACACAAAATATGATTTACACACTGTCCCTCTTATGGGACATGCTCTCCACACTGCCATACTGTCCACTCACACTTCTCTCCCCTATACTGCCCAGTCTCTATATAATGCCCTCTCATCACACTCTCCCTCCCCAGTATATTGTCCTTTCCTTGCTGTGCCATCAAACTGACCCCCCATGCAGCCCCCTCTCTCTTCTACCCCCATACTGTCTCTTCACATATTTGCCTGGTCACTCTTCTTACTATCTCCACATATGCTGTCAGTGCCCCATGCCACCCCCAAGATATGACGCTTACATTGGCCTTGTTCACACACATGCGTTTTTTTGACCATCTCTGTGTTTTTGGTGTGTTAAAAAAAACGCAGGTGGTTTAACGCAGGGTACATTTGAGTGTACATGCGTTTTTCACCTCCACCTGCGTTTTTTTTCCCCCAGTCCAAAAAACACTGCATGCAGCGTTTTTTGGGTGCTGGAAAAAAACGCAGGTGTTGTTTCCAAAAATGCATGCGTTTTTTTAACATGGGGCCCTATGGGAAACGCATGCATTAACGCAGGGCACATATAGGCACCTGCGTTAACGCATGCATTTCCCATAGGGCCCCATGTTAACAAAAAGCATGCATTTTCTAAAAAACGCATGCGTTTCTATAACATGGGGCCCTATGGGAAACGCATGCGTTTTTAAATGGCACATTTATGCACCCTGCGTTAACGCATGCGTTTTTGCCTGCGTTTTTGAGGAAAAAATGACAAAGTCCAAAAAGGCTGTATTTCCTTGCAGACACACAAGAGACATTTTTTAGCACTCTTAAAAAAACACATATGGTTTTAGGAGCGCTAAAAAAAACGCAAATTGTGTGTGAACAATGCCATTCACTCATTTTATAAAAAATACATACAAATATATATACACAGATATGCACGCACACATTACACAGAACTGTACACATACAGTACGAAGACATGGAGACAAATACATATACAAGCATAAACATACACATACAGGCATGCACATACACCCGCATACCCAAGAAAAAAGAAAGAAAAAGACAGTATTTAAAGAGATGTGCACACCAGAAAATAGAGTAGGTATCTAAAAAAAGTCTATGCATGTACAGTACAGACCAAAAGTTTGGACACACCTTCTCATTCAAAGAGTTTTCTGTATTTTCATGACTATGAAAATTGTAGATTTACACTGAAGGCATCAAATCTATGAATGTGGAATTATAGACTTAACAAAAAAGTGTGAAACAACTGAAAATATGTCTTCTATTCTAGGTTCTTCCTTTTGCTTTGATTACTGCTTTGCACACTCTTAGCATTCTCTTGATGAGCTTCAAGAGGTAGTCACCGGAAATGGTCTTCACTTCACAGGTGTGCCCTGTCAGGTTTAATAAGTGGGATTTCTTTCCTTATAAATGGGGTTGGGACCAGCAGTTGTGTTGTGCAGAAGTCTGGTGGATACACAGCTGATAGTCCTACTGAATAGACTGTTAGAATTTGTATTATGGCAAGAAAAAAGCAGCTAAGTACAGAAAAACGAGTGGCCATCATTACTTTAAGAAATGAAGGTCAGTCAGGCCGAAAAATTGGGAAAACTTTGAAAGTGTCCCCAAGTGCAGTTGCAAAAACCATCAAGCGCTACAAAGAAACTGGCTCACATGAGGACCGCACCAGGAAAGGAAGACCAAGAGTCACCTCTGCTGCAGAGGATAAGTTCATCCGAGTCACCAGCCTCAGAAATCGCAGGTTAACGGCAGCTCAGATTAGAGACCAGGTCAATGCCACACAGAGTTCTAGCAGCAGATACATCTCTACAACAACTGTTAAGAGGAGACTTTGTGCAGCAGGCCTTCATGGTAAAATAACTGCTAGGAAACCACTGCTAAGGAGAGGCAACAAGAGAAAAGAACACAAGGAATGGACATTAGACCAGAGGAAATCTGTGCTTTGGTCTGATGAGTCCAAATTTGAGATCTTTGGTTCCAACCACCGTGCCTTTGTGCGACGCAGAAAAGGTGAACGGATGGACTCTACTTGCCTGGTTCCCACCGTGAAGCATGGAGGAGGAGGTGTGATGGTGATGGGGTGCTACACCAGATGACCTGGCCTCCACAGTCACCATTCCTGAACCCAATCGAGATGGTTTGGGGTGAGCTGGACCGCAGAGTGAAGGCAAAAGGGCCAACAAGTGCTAAGCATCTCTGTGAACTCCTTCAAGACTGTTGGAAGATCATTTCCGGTGACTACCTCTTAAAGCTCATCAAGAGAATGCCAAGAGTGTGCAAAGCAGTAATCAAAGCAAAAGGTGGCGACTTTGAAGAACCTAGAATATGACATATTTTCAGTTGTTTCACACTTTTTTATTAAGTATATAATTCCACTTGAATCATAAACACATAATGTGATCACACTGTCTATATAGGTAATTGCAGTTAGAGAGCCTTGTTAGCATAAATATACAGTATTAACCACAGGACAATACAATGAACCAGCAACACTGATAAGTGCCAGAGCAGATAGGCTGGTTTAAGACTTGCGGCCCCCTTGCAGCGTCCTGCGTAGGGATGCGCAAGCTGAGTGCAGGCACCGCAAGTACTTATGTTTAACATGTTGCGTTCCTGGTGCGGACAAGACTGTGTGATTTGTGCGCAGGCATCCACACGTGCACAAATCACATATTGCAGTGAATGGGTGCGCACGGCCATCTGCACACGAGCGCAGGCACTTGCGTCCCCATGTTAAACATAGGGACATGCGGTGCCTGCACTCAGCTTACGCTTCCCCGCCGCAATACGCTGCGGAGGGGTCCGCAAGTTTGAAACCAGCCATAGTGCTCATAGAATTCTATGGTAGGTCAAGACCTGTAAATACTGGACTAGGTATATTCCAGAACTCAGATCAGCTATGGGCATCTTCCCCTGCTCATTTATTGTTTTTTGGTCATTTTTATTGTCCTGTATTTATTTGACCTACCATAAAATTCTATGAGCACTAACTGCTCTGGCACTTATCAGTGTTGCTGGTTCATTGTATTGTCCTGTGATTTATCTATTATATAATTGCCGTAGCGACTTCCGTCGCGTCCGGCGCTACTTCCGTGGCTTTGTTCGCGTGGCTTGGCACTTTCTCTGGGGCTCTGTTCGTGGCCTCCTACGAAGCATTGACCGCGAAGCGGGCATTGCGAGCCCTTGCCACGCGAACAAAGCCACCAACAGAGCCCACCAACATGCCCCCAACTCTACCCAGCCATCCCGAGCATGGGGCTGTAGTGTACACCGCTATGGTATACTACAGCCCCATGCCCAGCCGCCTGTCCGCCCCCTCCCGTCGCCTCGCCGCCGGCATGGGGCTGTAGTGTACACCGCTATGGTATACTACAGCCCCATGCCCAGCCGCCTGTCCGCCCCGTGGCGCCCGCTACCCCGCTCTGCCCGCCTGAACCCCGCGGCGGCGAGGGAGGCAGATGGGCCAGAAGAGAGGGGTTGCTCCAGAGCACTGTGTCACCAGGCGGTGACAGCAGCGGCTCCGGAGCAACCCCTCTCTTCTGCCCCGTCTGCCTCCCCTCGCCGCCCCGCCACCCCACCGTACACTGCTCCGGAGCCACTGCTCTGGAGCCACCCCTACCCCCCCCCGCCGCTACCAACCACCCCGCCACCTACTACCCTCCGCCACCCCCTAAGTTCCCGCCGCCCCCTAAGCACCCGCCCGCCTCCGCCTGAACCCCGCGGCGGCGAGGGGAGGCAGACGGGGCAGAAGAGAGGGGTTGCTCCGGAGCACTGTGTCACCAGGCGGTGACAGCAGCGGCTCCAGAGCAACCCCTCTCTTCTGCCCCGTCTGCCTCCCCTCGCCGCCCCGCCACCCCACCGTACACTGCTTCGGAGCCACTGCTCCAGAGCCACCCCTACCCCCCCCCCCGCCGTTACCAACCACCCCGCAACTTACTACCCTCCGCCACCCCCTAAGCCCCCGCCGCCCCCTAAGCCCCGGCCGCCGTCGATCACTTACATGCCTTCTTCTTCATCTGATCATCCGTCCGATCCAGGAGTCCTCGGTCCGGCCCAGGCGTCCTCTTCGTCCGGCCCCGGGGGTCTTCTGTCTTCTTTCCGCCATCTCCGGGTCCTACGTCCTCTTCATCACTTCCCATAGAGATAGAATGGACGAAAAATCGTCCATTCTATCTCTATGGGAAGTGAGGCGCTCTTCTGATTGGTCGCCATCAGCACACAGCGACCAATCAGAAGAGCGCCTCACTTCCCATAGAGATAGAATGGACGAAAAATAGTCCATTCTATCTCTATGGGAAGTGAGGCGCTATTCTGATTGGTCGCCGCCAGCACACAGCGACCAATCACAATAGCGCCTCACTTCCCATAGAGATATAATGGACGAAAAATCGTCCATTCTATCTCTATGGGAAGTGAGGCGCTATTCTGATTGGTCCCTGTGTGCTGGCGGCGACCAATTAGAATAGCGCCTCACTTCCCATACAGATATAATGGACGAAAAATCGTCCATTCTATCTCTATGGGAAGTGAGGCGCTATTCTGATTGGTCGCTGTCAGCACACAGGGACCAATCACAATAGCGCCTCACTTCCCATAGAGATATAATGGATGAAAAATCGTCCATTCTATCTCTATGGGAAGTGAGGCGCTATTCTGATTGGTCCCTGTGTGCTGGCGGTGACCAATCAGAATAGCGCCTCACTTCCCATACGGATATAATGGACGAAAAATCGTCCATTCTATCTCTATGGGAAGTGAGGCGCTATTCTGATTGGTCGCCGTCAGCACACAGCGACCAATCAGAAGAGCGCCTCGCTTCCCATAGAAATAGAATGGACGAAAAATCGTCCATTCTATCTCTATGGGAAGTGAGGCGCTGTTCTGATTGGTCGCTGTGTGCTGACGGCGACCAAAATAGAATAGCGTCTCACTTACCATAGAGAATAAAAGCGGTGTTTCATGTGAAGTATAGCCGGTCCCTTGGTTCTATTTTCGGCCACGGGTCTCGGCTTTCGTCGGTCGTCGCCGGGGCGGGAGACTCGCAATGGCCGCTTCGCGGCCATTGCTCGCACCCCTGCAACGGCTCGCAATGGCCACTTCGCGCCCATTGCCAGTCTCCCGCCCCGGGCTATACTTCGCTTGAAACACCGCTATTATTCTCTATGGAAAGTGAGGCGCTATTCTGATTGGTCGCTGTGTGCTGGCGGCGACCAATCAGAATAGCGCCTCACTTCCCATAGAGATAGAATGGACGAAAAATCTCCCATTCTATCTCTATGGGAAGTGAGGCGCTATTCTGATTGGTCGCTGTGTGCTGGCGGCGACCAATCAGAATAGCGCCTCACTTCCCATAGAGATAGAATGGACGATTTTTCGTCCATTCTATCTCCATGGGAAGTGAATATCTAGAGGGTTGACAATGCACACATAGGGTCTTATCCTTTATAGGCAGGTAAATGTAAAAAAATTAGATTTGCTCACCTGGTCCGGTTGTGTAGCACACAACCAGCGTAATCGCTGGAACAATGCAGCTGCTGCAGGGACTGTACTTCCACGAGGTGCGGTGCTGTGATCAGGTATTTTGGACGAAGTACCTCAATGGGAAGTGAGGCGCTCTTCTGATTGGTCGCTGTGTGCTGGCGGCGTCCAATCAGAAAAGCGCCTCACTTTAAGTGGTAAATTTGAAACTCAAAGTCGTCCATTATATGTCTATGGGAAGTGAGGCGCTATTCTGATTGGTCGCCGTCAGCACACAGCGACCAATCGGAAGAGGGCCTCACTTCCCATAGAGATACATAGCGGTGTTTCGGCGAATTTATGGCCGGGCCCCTGGTTTTATTTTCGGCCACGGGGCTCGGCTCTGGTCGGTCGTTCCACGGGGTCGGAGACTCGCAATGGCCGCTTCGCGGCGATTGCTCGCGCATCAGCAACGGCTCGCAATGATTGCGAGCCATTGCTAAGGCGCGAGCAATGGCCGCGAAGCGAGTCTCCGGCCCCGTGGAATGACCGATCAGAGCCGAGCCCCGTGGCCGAAAATAGAACCAGGGGCCCGGCCATAAATTCGCCGAAACACCGCTATGTATCTCTATGCGAAGTGAGGCGCTATTCTGATTGGTCGCCGGCAGGACACAGCGACCAATCAGAATAGCGCCTCACTTCCCATAGAGAATAATAGCGGTGTTTCATCGAATTTATGGCCGGGCCCCGGTTCTATTTTCGGCCACGGGGCTCGGCTGTGGTTGGTGGTTCTACGGGGGCGGAGACTCGCAATGCCGGCTTTACGGCCATTGCTCACGCTCTGGCCGGGCCCCTGGTTCTATTTTCGGCCACGGGGCTCGGCTGTGGTCGGTCGTTGGACGGGGCCGGAGACTCGCAATGGCCGCTTCGCGACCATTGCTCGCGCTCCGGCAATGGCTCGCAATGGCCTCGCGGCCATTGCTCGCGCCGGCCAACGGCTCACAATGGCCGCTACGCGCCTCACTTCCCATAGAGAAAATGACGGAAGTGTGCTACGGCAATTATCTATCTATCTATCTATCTATCTATCTAATATGAAAAAGATCCTTGCAGCACACAGCTACTACCAATGATGTACATAAGCTACTACCGTATATACTCATGTATAAGCCGACCCGTGTATAAGCCGACCCCCCTACTTTTGCCCCCAAAAACTGGGAAAACTTATTGACTCGCGTATAAGCCGAGGGTGGACTCCAGCACAGGTATACAGCCCCCAGCAGTGAGGTATACAGCAGCCTCCCCAGTGGTAGTATACAGCAGCAGCCCCAGTGGTAGTATACAGCAGCCCCAGAGGTATATACAGCCCCAGAGGTATATGCAGCCCCAGAGGTATATGCAGCCCCAGAGGTATATGCAGCCCCAGAGGTATATGCAGCCCCATATGCAGCCCCAGAGGTATATGCAGCCCCATATGCAGCCCCAGAGGTATATGCAGCCCCAGAGGTATATGCAGCCCCATATGCAGCCCCAGAGGTATTTGCAGCCCCATATGCAGCCCCAGAGGTATATGCAGCCCCATATGCAGCCACAGAGGTATATGCAGCCCCATATGCAGCCCCAGAGGTATATGCAGCCCCATATGCAGCCCCAGAGGTATATGCAGCCCCAGAGGTATATGCAGCCCCATATGCAGCCCCAGAGGTATATGCAGCCCCATATGCAGCCCCAGAGGTATATGCAGCCCCAGAGGTATATGCAGCCCCATATGCAGCCCCAGAGGTATATGCAGCCCCATATGCAGCCCCAGAGGTATATGCAGCCCCATATGCATCCCCAGAGGTATATACAGCCCCAGAGGTATATGCAGCCCCAGAGGTATATGCAGCCCCAGAGGTATATGCAGCCCCATATGCAGCCCCAGAGGTATATGCAGCCCCATATGCAGCCCCAGAGGTATATACAGCCCCAGAGGTATATGCAGGCCCAGAGGTATATACAGCCCCAGAGGTATATGCAGCCCCAGAGGTATATGCAGCCCCAGAGGTATATGCAGCCCCAGAGGTATATGCAGCCCCATATGCAGCCCCAGAGGTATATACAGCAGCTGCAGCCCCAGAGGTATATACAGCAGCTGCAGCCCCAGAGGTATATACAGCAGCTGCAGCCCCAGAGGTATATACAGCAGCCGCAGCCCCAGGGCTGTATACAGCCGCAGCCCCAGGGCTGTATACAGCCGCAGCCCCAGGGCTGTATACAGCCGCAGCCCCAGGGCTGTATACAGCCGCAGCCCCGGAGGTATACAGGCCCCCCATCAAGTTCCAGGGCCCCCCCCTCCTTGCGCGCCAGCCTGTAAAGGAAAATCATACTTGCCAGTGTCCAGTCGCGCCGTCCGCAGCTGCCGACATGACGATCCCGGGCTCCATTCAGCGTCTTCCGGCTTCCGACTTCCTGTGGTCGCGGGCAATGACGTCATTGCCCGCGACTACAGGAAATGCGGAAGACGCTGAATGGAGCCCGGGATCGCGTGTCGGCAGCTGTGGACGGCGCGACAGGACACTGGCAAGTATGATTTTCCTTTACAGGCTGGCGCGCAAGGGGGGGGGGGGGGCCCTGGAACTTGATGGGGGGGCCTGTATACCTCCGGGGCTGCTGCGGTATTTTTTTATTTTTTTATATACTCGCGTATAAGCCGAGGGGGGACTTTTCAGTCCAAATTTTGGGCTGAAAAACTCGGCTTATACGCGAGTATATACGGTAGCTATATATATTTGAGGAAAAAGTATAAAAACTTACGTTTTTTTCAAAAAACTCAAAAATCTCCAATTTTTTATTTAATTCTGAAGTTCTTGGTACATACATTGGCCAATGTCTGTTTGCTCATCAACTGCGACAAAGTGACTTAAGGGTCTGATGAGTCCTACTCTGATATCCCTATCCTCCTTGTCCACCCCCCACTTTTCAGTGGGCAGACACCATCTAGACCCTCCATCACCTGTAGGTAATGAGGGTGCACATTGCAGCATGGAACCTGCAACTCCATATGATAAATAACAAGAAAAAAACTGCACAGCACTCAAAGACAAATATGAACTGGTGCTAGCAAAGCTGCAGGGTTATATTTGTCACATTTGTCTTTGAGTGCTGTGCAGTTTTTTTCTTGTTATTTATCATATGGAGTTGCAGGTTCCATGCTGCAATGTGCACCCTCATTACCTACAGGTGATGGAGGGTCTAGATGGTGTCTGCCCACTGAAAAGTGGGGGGTGGACAAGGAGGATAGGGATATCAGAGTAGGACTCATCAGACCCTGAAGTCACTTTGTTGCAGTTGATGAGCAAGCAGACATTGGCCAATGTATGTACCAAGAACTTCAGAATTAAATAAAAAATTGGAGATTTTTGAGTTTTTTGAAAAAAACGTAAGTTTTTAAACTTTTTCCTCAAATATATATAGCTAGTAGCTTATGTACATCATTGGTAGTAGCTGTGTGCTGCAAGGATCTTTTTCATATTATATAACCCTGCAGCTTTGCTAGCACCAGTTCACATTTGTCTTTGAGTGCTGTGCAGTTTTTTTCTTGTTATCTATCTATCTATGTATCTATTTCTATCTATATCTATCTATCTATCTATCTATATCTATATATATCTATCTATCTATATCAATCTATATCTATCTATATCTATCTATGGCGAAGCGGCCATTGCGAGCCGTTGCAGGGGCTCCCGCCCCGGCGACGACCGACAAGCGCCGAGTGCCGTGCCCGAAAATAGAACCAAGGGCCCGGCCATAAATTCCTCTAAACACCGCTATGCACCCCTATGGGAAGTGAGGCGCTATGCTGATTGGTCAGCGCACCACACAGGGCCGTATTTACCCTTAGGCACTTGTAGGCACGTGCCTAGGGCGGGGCCATTCGGGGGGGCGGCATCTAAGTGTCTTTTTTTTTTCAATTTTTTTTTCTGTGCTCCCGGCCGGCCGGGAGCAAGCCCCGCCTCCGTTATCATTAGGTCCGCCCACCCACCTCACCCTGCAGGCAGTCACAAGCCCCGCCCCCCGTCATCATTAGGCCCGCCCACCCACCTCACCTCAGCCTGCAGGCAGTCGCAGCAGACCCGGAAAAAGAGACAAGGAGAGGTTCCACTTCCGCGGAGGCGGCAGCACATCGCTGGCAGGCAGCGGCTGAGCTCTAAGTCAGCGCTGGAGTCCGGATGCCATCGCCGGTATGTGTGCACTGCTGGTGCATGGGCTCCATGCACCAGGGCTGTATCTATGAGGGGACTGGCTGGTCATTTGCCCCTGCTGCACCAGGCAGAGAGGGCGCTGCCAGCCTTATGCTGCAGTGCCCGAGGCCGGGTCTCTCTGCCAGCCGCATGTTTTGCCCCACCACGTTCATTTCCACCTGCTGAGCAGAACAGTACATCTATGGCTGCTCTGTGCTTACAGGACCTGTGATGATGTCACATGGAGGGGCGGAGTCAGGGGGTCACATGATCAGCTCCTATGCAGGACTCTGCCGTTCTGGTTGTCATGGTGCTGGATGAGGTGAAATTAATGTGTGAGATCGGATCAGGAGGGATTTCAGTGTGGATATAGCAGCCATGTGTGTATGAGATGTACGAAGCGCAGCTGTGTGTGTGCGAGGTGTACAGAGTGGAGCCGCGTGTGTGCGAGGTGTGCGGAGCGGAGCCACGTGTGTGCGAGGTGTACGGAGCGGAGCCGAGTGTGTACGGAGCGGAGCCGCGTGTGTACGATGTGTACGGAGCGGAGCCGCGTGTGTACGATGTGTACGGAGCGGAGCCGCGTGTGTACGAGGTGTACGGAGCGGAGCCGCGTGTGTGCGAGGTGTGCGGAGCGGAGCCGCGTGTGTACGATGTGTACGGAGCGGAGCCGAGTGTGTACGAGGTGTACGGAGCGGAGCCGAGTGTGTACGGAGCGGAGCCGAGTGTGTGCGAGGTGTGCAGAGCGCGGCCGCGTGTGTGCGAGGTGTGCGGAGCGCGGCCGCGTGTGTGCGAGGTGTGCGGAGCGCGGCCGCGTGTGTGCGAGGTGTGCGGAGCCGCGTGTGTACGGAGCGCAGCCGCGTGTGTGCGGAGCAGAGCCGCGTGTGTATACAAGGTGTACGGAGTGGAACCGCGTGTACGAGGAGTATGAAGTGGAGCCGCGTGTACAGTGTACGAGGTGTATGGAGCGGAGCCGCGTGCATATGAGGTGTGTGTCCCACTGGTAGCCCCTCGTGGATGCCGCTTCTGCTCCTATAGTCCCGGCTGTCTTTGCCAGCAGCATTCTCCTCCAGAGTCCCAGCTGCCGTTGTCTGCCCTGTACAGCTCAGCACGGAGGAGCATGATGATGTCATCAGTGAGTGCCGCTGTACTGAGATGTGCAGAGCGGCAGAGCAGATGTTGAGGAGACCGGAGCAGCGAGAAGAGAGGTGAGGAGAGAGAGATCCGGACGGCCAGACACTCCGCTTGGCTGCGGTGCCACCCATATGGCAGTGCGGCTCCATTGAGCTGCTTGCATTATTTGTGCACTCCAGGACACTTGGGTATATACCAAGAATCCTCAGACGCACAAAAATGCAACATGTTGCATTTGCAGGGTACTTTTAAAAAAAAGCAAGGGAATAAAAAAGCATCTTAGCCCGCTCTTAACAACGTGTAATATGCTCACTGTCAGAAACAGTTCTTGCTGGTTTCAGCAGTCACTGTTCCTGTATGTGTAAAAATCGCGTATGGATGATTGGTCACATGTCTACTCAGACCGCGAGGGGCACCAAACTGAACTCTTGCCCTCGGTCCCAGAAAACCTAGATACACCTGTGGCATGGGGGCATCAATCATCATGCATCATGAATCTGATGATGATGATGATCATTGATGGCGGGGGACAGGCGGTCGGGCGGCAGGCGGGATACATGTGATTATGATCCCCTCACAGACAGTCACAGAGGAGCTGGGGAGGCTGTGTGTATACAGTGCTGCACTGTATATAGTGGGGTTTATCTGTCACTCTTTTTCTCTCTTTCTCTGTTTCTTCCTCTCTTTTTCACTTTCTTTTTTCTCTCTCTCTCATTCTCACTTTCTCTCTCCCTCTTTCTCTACCTGTTTTTCTCTCTTTCGCCCTCCCTCTTACAGTCTCTTTCTCTCCTCTTTCTCTCCTCTTTCTCCCCTCTCTCTTTCTGTCACTTTCCCTCTTGCTTTCTTTCTCTCACTCTCCTCTTTCTAGCTTTCATTCTTTTATTTTCTCCTCTTTTTTTTTTTTCTCTTGCCCTCTTGTTCTTTCTTTTTTTCTCCTTTTTTTCCTTTCTCTAATCTGCACATTGTGTCTCATTGATTCATTCAACCATTCATCTATATCATATCAATCAGTTCTGTAAAGTTAGTGTTTTCTTTCTCTATTTTTGTGTCTTTTTTCTCTCCCTGTAATCAACACATTTTATCCATCCATCCATTTTCCCGTGTCCTCACCCATCTTTCCCTGGCTCCTGAATGACAAGTGACTCCTGTTTCCTCCATACTAGGCTTTAATACCTTTCAGGACTCTAGGAAAGCTGAGTGGCGGCTGCAGGGGGCTGTACTGGTGGCCTTATTGTTGGTGGATAGTCCTGTGTATACACAGGGCCGTATTTGCACACACTGTGAGGGACTGGTCAGCTCTCTCCTTTCTATCCCTGGCCGGCGTTCCTGTATTTCTTGTACTGTATAATATATTGTTTTGCATTCTTCTGTATTTTTTTTTTTGGCCACAGAATTTGTAGACTGCATAGGTGAATGCATAGTATACCGTAATCTAATATTCATCAAAGGAGTTTTAACACAATTCTGGCATATATTGCTTTGAAAAGTTGCAAAATTTTGGTGTCCGTGTGCAATCTGTTTTGTTTCTCAGCAGCTATTACTGTAGAATAATTTACAGGAATATTTTACAGTTACGTATATACTCGCGTATAAGCCGAGTTTTTCAGCCCAAAAATTGGGCTGAAAAGTACCCCCCTCGGCTTATACGCGAGTCAGTGCTGTATACCGATGTATACATCGGTACATACCGATGTATACATCGGTATACAGCAGCCCCCGCATCCCCAGTAATCCAGGGCCCCCAGCGTCTCTCCGGTCACCTGAAAAGCAAACTATACTTATCAGTGTCCGCTGTCCGCGCCCGCTCGCCTCTGCCGTGACAGTGCCGTCTGCGATCCTCCTTCTTCATGCGGCGTCTTCCGGGTTCCTGTGCTCGTCGCAGGGAATGACGTCATTCCCTGCGACGAGCACAGGAAACCGGAAGACGCCGCATGAAGAAGGAGGATCGCAGACGGCACTGTCACGGCAGAGGCGAGCGGGTGCGGACAGCGGACACTGATAAGTATAGTTTGCTTTTCAGGTGACCGGAGAGACGCTGGGGGGGCCCTGGATTACTGGGGCCCTGTATACTACCGCTGGGGCTGCAATCTACTACCACTGGGGCTGTATATACTACCACTGGGGCTGTATATACTACCACTGGGGCTGTATATACTACCACTGGGGCTGTATATACCACTGGGGCTGTATATACTGCTGGGGCCCTGTATACTACCGCTGGGGCTGCAATCTACTACCACTGGGGCTGTATATACTACCACTGGGGCTGTATATACTACCACTGGGGCTGAATATACCTGTGGGGCTGCTGTATACTACCACTGGGGCTGTATATACCTGTGGGGCTGCTGTAAACTACCACTGGGGCTGTATATACCTGTGGGGCTGCTGTATACTACACTGGGGCTGTATATACCTCTGGGGCTGCTGTATACTACACTGGGGCTGTATATACCTCTGGGGCTGCTGTATACTACCACTGGGGCTGTATATACCTGTGGGGCTGCTGTATACTACCACTGGGGCTGCTGTATACTACCACTGGGGCTGCTGTATACTACCACTGGGGCTGCTGTATATACCTTTGGGGCTGCTGTATACTACCTCTGGGGCTGCTGTATACTACCTCTGGGGATGCTGTATACTACCACTGGGGCTGTATATACCTCTGGGGATGCTGTATACTACCACTGGGGCTGTATATACCTCTGGGGCTGCTGTATACTAACTACTGGAGCTGCTGCTGTATATAACACTGGGGCTGCTGCTGTATACTACCACTAGGGAGGCTGCTGTATACTACCATTGGGGGGCCTGTATACCACACTGCTGGGGGCTGTATACCTGTGCTGGAGTCCACCCTCGGCTTATACACGAGTCAATAGGTTTTCCCAGTGTTTTGGGGGCAAAAGTAGGGGGGTCGGCTTATACACGGGTCGGCTTATACACGAGTATATACGGTATCTCAGCTACAGAATGATAATGTATCAGTGAAAAAAACAGATGCCTCTCGGATGGTCCGACTGCGGTCTGTGATTTTTGTCGGACCCATAGACTTGCATTGGTGAGTCTCGCGCGTGAATCTCATACTGTCGCAGCATGTTGCGACTTTTATCCAGGATCTGGCTGAGAAAAAAGCGTCCGACACTCGCCAATGTGCTCTCAGACATTTGAATAACATTGGTCCAACTGCAATGCAATAAAAATCACACATTGCCTTTGTCTGAGTTTCACCCCAGTGTGTCCGTACCCTAAAGGCCGCTTTACACGTCGCAGTATCGTTCCGATATTGCATACTATTTCACGGGAGCGCGCACTTTTTTGACTCTTGTCCCAGATCGCATAGTAGATGTCACACAGGGAGATATCGGCAGGCAACGCAACTACGATGTGTACGCCCCTCCTTAGCACAGTGTACGAGCGACCCAGGGAACGAGTATTTAACATTGGAGTGAATGGGGGAAGTTGCGCTCCAAATCGTAGTTGCGCTGTCACACAGCACGATCATGGCAGATCGCATATACAATATTGTACGGTTGCAGAGCATGCACATTCTCAAAACGATATCGTAATTGCGTTGTACGCCTGTACCACGTGACTTTTTATCGTAGTTACGATATTGCGACGTGTAAAGCGGCCTTAATACGGTACTAAAATCCATATAGTAATCCTACAATGTCTGCTGGACATGGTATGGGGAGGGTTTATGGCTCAGTTAGTACACACACCATACTTCTTGTTATTAACCAGTTAATGCTCTCTTGTCCACCACACTGCAGTGTCAAAAGAGGAAGACAGCGAGGCAGACAGCAACATGACATCAGAGAGCCCCTGACCTCGAAATAGAAGATCCTCAGATCCCGGTATTGTGACAACATATGAAGAAATATTTTTTTACATTTATGTTACACTATAAACTCCACAGCACTTTACATACATCATCAACATTGTCCCCATTGGGTAAACATCCTATCAGTATGTCTCTGTAGTGTGGTTGGAAACCCATGCAAACACTTGGAGAACATACTACATGAACATACAGAATTTCCGAGGCAAGGGGGGGCGAGGCACGACAGGGGGCAGGGCGCGACAGGGGGGGGGGAGCCGACCGCTGACAGTGCCTAGGGCAGCAGGAACTCCAAATACGGGCCTGGCACCACACAGCGACCAATCAGCATAGCGCCTCACTTTCAGCAGTAAATTTGAAACTCAAAGTCGTCCATTATATCTCTATGGCAAGTGAGGCGCTATTCTTATTGCTCGCTGTGTGCTGCCGGCGACCAATCAGAATAGCGCCTAACTATAGAAATATAATGGACGACTTTGAGTTTCACATTTACTGATGAAAGTGAGGCGCTATTCTCATTGGTCGCCGGCAGCACACAGCGACCAATGAGAATAGCGCCTCACTTACAGCGGTAAATGTGAAACTCTAAATATTCCATGTATTTGAAGTATGGCGCCATACAGCGCGGCGCTCTTCTGATCGGTCGCCGCCTTCAGCGCGCCGAACAATCGGAATAGCGGCGGCCGCTATGCCGCCATATTTGAAATATACTGAGTAAACTATACACAGATTCTAGAATCCCAATGCAATCGCATCGGGCTCACAGCTAGTATAGTATATTTATGCTTACAAGGCTCTATATCTGCCATTACTTATATAGGCAATGTGATCCTATTATGTTTTTATATGTCCCTTTAGTATATAATAAAGTTTATTTTTTTAGATACCTACTCTATTTTCTGGTGTCTTTTCTTTATTTCTAGGTTATTCTTGGCATTTTCTATTAGATGCTGCACCCACTGTATTTGACTGTAACAGTGCACCCTCTTTATATATTCATACACACGCAGCTATACACGTGTGCATATACACGCAGCCATCAACAGACGTAGACATATGCAGCCATTCTCACACTCCCAGCATTTCACACATGCCCAGACTTATACATGCAGCTATGAACACACAGCCATGCAGATGCACACACGCAGCCATGCCACACACACATGAACCCACACACAGCCACGCCACACACACACACACGTAGCCACACCCACCCACATATGTAGACACATACACACACATGTATCCACACACATCCACATATGTAGCCACACACACCCTCATATGTAGACACATGCACACACATGTATCCACACACATCCACATATATAGACGCATACACACATGTATCCACACACACACATAAAAATCAGGGCTAGAGAAGCACAACACACATCGCTCACCTTTCCCCTGGGCTTTTCTGCCATCAGCTCCTCTGTAGCAGGGCCGTCTGCTGGCAGTGAGGGGGCCGGCCCAGCACACACAGTTATTAGCTGCAGCCGTCGGCCTCATAAGTGAAAGGTCTGGAGGCCATTAACAACTGCTGGGGGAGCTTACAGGCAGGAATCGACAGCTTGTAAAGGTGCCCGCCACCTTTCCTTACAAGCGCTTTGCTGCACTCCGCTCTGGAGGGCCGCAGGACCTGGTGCTGCCTCAGCCTTAAAAGTACATCTCCCTGCTCCAGCCGCAGGGTGAATTAGCTCTGTCAGCCTTTATGCAAAGTTAATTCACTTGTGGCCATATCCTGCACTAAGAATAGCTGCGGCTACCAGTGAATTCACTTTGTGGGGGTGGGGCGGCCCTCAACTGTTACTAAGTGACCAGCCCGGGGGGCACATGCCTCCCTGCCCCTGGCCCAGTCCGCCTCTGCTTCTACTCTTACCAGCCCTTTGGCCTGTCAAAAGTCAATGCAGCCATGTTCTGCCATTGAACTTGCCATAGGATCTCGCACTGAGATACCCATTGGGTCACCCATAGAGGTTCCTATTGGGTCTCTCATGAGGTCTCCCATCCAGCCCATGGCCGAAGCTCATGTTGCTTAGCTTCAACAGTGCGGCAATGGTATGGACAATGGGTTTACAATGGCTGCTGACAAGCTCACTTCTCATCTGTGGGACTTTTGAAGAGGCATACATTCGAAAGAGTCAGTTTAAATTCATGTCAATGGCTTCTACTCTTACCAGCCCTTTGGCCTGTCAAAAGCCAATGCAGCCATGGACTTCCATTGAACTTGCCATAGGATCTCCTACTGAGATTCCCATTGGGGCTCTCATGAGGTCTCCCATCCAGCCCGTGGCCAAGGATCCAGCTACTTAGACATGTCTACTGTGATGTCATCAGCAGCCTATACTACACATGTCCACTGTGATGACACTATCAGCCTGCTCTAGGCAAACATAATGTGATGTCATCAGCAGACTACACTTGACATAGCTACTGTGATGTCATTAGCAGCCTACAGTAGACATGTCTACTGTGATGTCATTAGCAGCCTAAACTACACATATCTATTGACATATTATAAGAAGCCTACACTAGACTTGTCTACTGTGATGTCATCAGCTGTCTTAACTAGACAAGCCTATTGCGATTTTACATGTAGACTACGCTGCATATGTCTACTGTGATATCATCAGCAGCTTACATTAGACATGTCTACTGTGACGTCATTGGCAGCTTAAACTACACATATCTACTGTGATGTCTTAAGAAGCCTACACTAGACATGTCTAGTGTTGTTATCAGCAGTCTCAACTAGACAAGACTATTGCGATTTTACCTGCAGACTACACTGGATATGTCTACTGTGATGTCATCAGCAGACTACACTAGACATGTCTACAGTGACATCATCAGCAGCCTAAACTAGATCTATCTATTGTGATAAAATTAGCAGCCTACAATAATCATAGCTACTGTGATATTTTCAGCAGCCTACACTAGACATGTCTACTGTGATGTCATAAGCAGTCTAAGATACACAATTCTACTGTGATATCATTAGAAGCCTACACTAGACTTGTCTATTGTGTTGTCATCAGCAGTCTCAACTAGACAAGCCTACTGCGATTTTACCTGCAAACTACACTGGATATGTCTATGGTGATGTCTTCAGCAGCCTACACTAGGCATATCTACTGTGATGTCATCAGCAGACGACAGTTGACATTTCTACTGTGACGTCATTAGCAACCTAAACTGCACATATCTTCTTTGATATCATAAGAAGCCTTCACTAGACATGTCTACTGTGTTGTGATTACTTATGGGTGCACCACCGTTATGCGATATTAGGATAAATAAAAGGATGGGGTGCTACTTGTCAACAAAACATAATTGTCATTGGAAGAGAAAGAATTGACAGAAAACCTGCACTGCACATCCAAATAATGTAAGATGAAAAAATATATCTTTATTTGAGGCAAAATGACACACAGATTAAAACCATTTAAAACCAATAACAAACATTACAAAAAGCCACAACAATAATGGGTATAATACCACATAGGGGAAAGAGGGCCCCTTCAAACCCTGTATTCATGCATGATTCATTAACACCAATGATACAACAGTAATCATACACTGAAGTCAAACAATACAAGTCTAAACTAAATAGTTAATCTTATTGCACTTTGTCCCTGGAACCAGTGAGCTATGTAAAATGACAAATTATACAAAGATCAAATAGTGCACAGAAATGATGTTTTTTCGTCACCCAGTTATCTTCCTGGGACGTGACACAGCCTCCGGGATACCGCGCCCCATTAGCGATCATTGGTGGAAGATCCTGCGTTACGATTGGCTCTCCCTTCACACTCCGCCATCTTAGATGAGCTGTCACTTCAGCACTAGAGATATGCGCCGTATGCACGATCAGAAACATTACAACAATTACGCCGCAACACAATTTCGGAAGGCCAAAGTATAGAACATTATGGTCCTATGTAGTTTACACATTGAAAAACAACATACAAAGGAAGCTTGCTGTACACAGGGCACATGCATGCCGCACGTAGCGCCCTTAGGTTTTTAAATTAGATAATGCACAAGTGTTGTTCTTGTGCCACACTGCGTGCACTATATAGTGTGCATATTCTCAGACCACGTACCAAGGAAGATTGCTGTTCACAGCGCATAAGGTTTCGTTATGCAATGCCCTGGGTTCTTGTTCTGTAGGTGCCGCAGAAGTGATTTTGGCATGTCACTGCGCGTACGGCGACTTTGAATTTTCTGACGCCTCGCAAGCGGGCGTACTGACGTCATGACGTTTGTTTCAGTTTCACTCTGCCTGCAAGGTGCTAGCTCCTCCCCTGCACATAGCAGCAGAGTCATGGCCGCAACACAGCGCGCACCAACATGAGGGATGGCGGAGCTCATAATCCTAATAGACCATTGCAACCGCTATGATTACTGGGGCCACCGTCACCACCGGCACCCTAGGCTGCGCAACCGCAGCACTGTGCTGAAGATCCAGCGATCCCTGCTCCACAAACTGGGGGTTTGGAGGGAGCCTAAACAGATACAAAAAAAGATCACGGTTCTGAAGCAAAAGTGCCCAGGCCGCATAGTCGACATCCGTGCCCGTATTGCCAGGCTGCGTGGTGAGAAATTATTGGCTCAAAACACACACCTGCCCATGTATAATGACCAAATGACACATATATGTTGATAAATATATGACAAGGACACTGTGGGCTACTGCAGTACCCATGCAATGGGGTAACATATATTCTCCAGAATATTGAGGGGTTGCCTACACGTCTGCCTTAACCTCAGTCTTTTGGGGCCAAGGATGAGGCCACAGTGTGATTTGCTCTCCAGACAATTTAGCAGACTACTGTCCCATACACACACTACATGCATAGCACATGACATACCACCATATTGTGCCTAATGGAAACACATTGCCCCTCAATCTTAATGTAGAAACACCTCTGTGCTGAACCATTCATCTGAGATTGAAATTATTGTGTTTTCAAATACAGATGCCGAGGATTCCTCATCGTAGGATGCCCCCCTCCGCACCACCCACAGGTGCCCGACAAACCCCACCGCCTCAAGAGGCTGCTGGGACCCCATCCCCACCCAGGAATACCCCGTCCCCAGGGCCTGAGGAGGAGCCCTCCACATCAGGGCCAGAGGCCGAGGAGCTGCCTTCAACAGCAGGACCAGCGGAGGAGGAGCTGGAAGACCCAGCACGCCTGGAGGATCAGGAGATGGCGTCCCCATCAGGGCCGGAGGCTGAGCTGCCATCCCATGCTGGACCCGAGGAGGTCATACCTCAACCAGCACTTAAGCCAGCCTTGGAGGATTATGGTGGTAAGTGTGTTTGGTTGTGGGCTATGGCCTGCACACTGTTAGCAGTGTTGTGTTGTGTGGTCATTCGGATTTGCACGCAGTTTAAGGTAAATTTACGCCAACCATTTTTTCAGATGGAGAATGTGCAGGAGCTGCCGGGTGGAGTGTCAGTGCCTCCCCATCACCCCCTGATAGTGAGGAGGAGGTTCAGCCCATGGGTAAGGAGCATATTTGTTTGTAGAACATATCAAACTCACATAGCGACTATTGGAATGTAAATGTGAATTTTATCCCAATACAGGTGTACCTACGATGGAGGATGTGATGAGGGCCCACCATGATTTTGCCAGACGACTACACCGGGCACACCGATGCAGCCTACACGACCTGGCCCGGTTGGGTGCCATGCTGGCTGCCCTGCAGCAACAACATGGTGGGCTTCAATGAAGTGGCACAACCCCCACACCTAAATGGGCTAACCTGCCCTGACGGACTGTTGTCCTAGTTGGACCTAAAAAGTTTAATGTTGCCTTGTTGGTTTTTTATGTTTTTTTTGTTTGCCCCCGTTGGGCTCTTTTCTTATAGTGTCCCACATCATTGGGACCATGGGGAGTGTGTTGTGGCGACCCTGTTGGCCTCTTTTCTTATAGTGTCCCACATCATTGGGACCATGGGGAGTGTGTTGTGGCTACCCTGTTGGCCTCTTTTCTTATAGTGTCCCACATCATTGGGACCATGGGGAGTGTGTTGTGGCTACCCTGTTGGCCTCTTTTCTTATAGTGTCCCACATTGGGACCATGGGGAGTGTGTTGTGGCTACTCCTACCCTCAAACACAATTGTGTCTATTGTGGCAAATGTGTGTCACACATGTTTGTGTCAAATAAAAAATTAAACTACAAATGATGTGTGTTCTTTGATGTCACTACACACATGTTGTGGTGGCCAACATGTAAAGTCCCTAACTGGGTGCCCCAGATGAGTAGACCTCTTTGAAGTGTAACTACATGTTACCAGGCCACATTGTGTTCCTGCACTGCCTCCATTGCCCACAATGTGTGGATACTCTCCCCTATATTTGGACCTGAAACATTCACACAGTAAACACAATGTGGTTATTAGTGGGCAAATTGAAGACTAAAATGTGTGGTTAAATTATATTTATTTTTTACAAAAAAAAACACAAAAAAACACAACGAACACACGCTAATTCGGCCACAAGGCAAATAACATTTTCGAACAAAATTAAAAGGCAAATGTGTGGTTGAACAAAATAAGAAGTCCAGACGGCCAATTCAGTGCATTGGCTAGTAGTGTCCCCCATCCTCATCATCCTCCTCTGTTGGCTCTGACAATGCCTCACCCTCCCCCCTGTCATGGCAGCCCCGTCCTGCCTGAGATCGTCCATAACGTCTACTACGTCTTGTTGGGGGTGTTGGGGTACGGGTCCAGGGCTGTCTCCTCACATGCTGTTGTGGTTGGGCGGGCGCAAGGGGCCAAACGGTGTTCCTCTGTGGGGGCGGAATCGCACACCCCCATTGCAGTGCCCCATCTGCGCCCACATCAAGGACTCGATCGAAGACCCGCTGAGCGATCTCCCTCTGCTCCGGCTCCATCTTGTCAAGCCTGTCGCTGACGTGGAGGGCGTAACTAGAAATGTGGGTCCGTTGCTCATCCAAAAGGACTCGTCTGGCCCAGGTGCCCAGTCGGTCTCCGGTGGGGCAGGCCTTCGCCATCGCCGAATAGCCGAGCTGGGCACTGGGCCCGGACCCCCATCACTAGTTCCATATTCCAGCTCGACCGCTGATGTTGTTGGGCGAGCCTCGCCAGCGGCAGGCTTGACCGCAATGGACCCGGCCTGCTCAGGGGCCTGTGGAAAGAAAAAAAAAAGAAACATAACATCAATACGACAAAGCAGCATTTATGTCAATTGGCCAGAGGCCAACACTATCCCCAACACCACACAACACACCAGCACCCAACAACCAACATAGACCAAAAAGGATCAAGGCTAGGGTGCCGAACACCTGCACGTGTCATGTATACTCACTGTGCCGGAAACATACATTCACTATGGTTTCAGCTAAAATTGATGTGTGACCACAGGAGATTGATGCTGGCTGTAATACAGTGCATGGCCATGTGCCTGAGCCAGACCTAACAAATAAATTAACAAACAATGGGCTGGCTCCAGAAAACATACACTACATGGGCCAAAGGCCACACACATGTGTGGGTTCTAAAGTTACTATATGTTGCTGGGACTGACATCAACTACACCAAATCAGCATTGGGGCTAATATGCGAACCAATACACAAATCATCCATGTTCGTTTATTGTAACGGACATGGAGAATGGCTGTTTGATAAGATTTCTGATTTAACAAGCAATGCCCCTGAGGCCACATACCACATCAAAAAATGGTTTTAAAGGAGAATAAAAGAAATATAGAATTGGGTTGTGGGCAAGCATGCAGACAAGCACACCTGTGACGCAAACATTGTGGACCACCACCGTAACACAATTACCCACCTCCTGCGGCGCAGAGTGGTCTGGGGCAGGGCCTACAGGGGACACGGGAAGGGGGTTGTTGGTCCTCGTTGCACGCGAGCTCCCCTGGCAAAGGGTGAAGGTGAGGAGGTCATAGTACCATAATTTTGGCCTAGCGACCTCCTCACCTCCAGCCCCCGACCGACGCCTCGTGTACTCCAGGTGAGCCCGCGTGAACGAAGCCCGCAGATTCTTGATTTTCTCTGCCACCTTCGCCGCGTCCCACCTCCTGCCGGCTCTGGGGTACAGCCGATTGGCGAGCTCGACAAGAGGCCTGTAGGCCGCTGCCCGTGCTGCCTGATTACGATACTCAGGCAGCGATGTGCGCTACAGGCACTCGTGTCCTTGATACATTGTGAGGAGCTGGGTCACCCGTCCGGCATCTGTGTGACAAATCAAACACAAATACAGAAATATAAGCAAACAGAGAACATCAAAGCCATGCATGGTCCAAAATCAAGATATTGCCTGGCTATATGCAGGTGTTTAGGGGCATCAGGCATGTGGTTTACATGTATGTTTGCATGTGGGACACCCTTTGTCCATATGCAATATATCAGCTAGGGTACACATGTTTTGACGGATATTGTTCCCTACATATGTTGACAAAGGCACATGGGGCCACGAGGATTACACCCAAACAGCAAAAATCACAACATAGCAAAACAGGGGGACAGGGAACATGGTGGCAGGGGCAGATGTGGACCCAGCACTGGTGGGCCAACTGGCATCTAGGTCCTTGGCACAATGTGAAAGGTTTGCCCTGTGTACAATGAAGAATGGCTGTCTGACACAACAGCAGACGCTGAGGCTTGCGCCCAACCACATCATCAACTCCCCTTTACACCCATGCACACCCTACAGTAGGACGTGCAACAACCACCCCCGGCCCTCTCTTTCTGACCTTGCAGGCCAATAAGGAAAACGTGAATTACTGTTCCCAAGCAGCCCATAATACTTGCCCTACAAACAACAATACTCCAATGTATGCAAGACATAACCATATTTGGCCTAAAATTTAGACATGGCTATTGCCAATAGGTAACAAGCCTTTACCATAGCAGGAACACAATATTTACATGAAGCACATACCACTACGTCCGGAGACACACAGCCTAAGCGGCATGTGGCAGACACACAGCCTAAGCGGCATGTGGCAGACACATAGCCTAAGCGGCATGTGGCAGACGCATCTGCGTTATGCAAAAACGCATGGCAAGCAAAAAGCATGTGAGATAACTTACCGTCATACCAACAGACAACGGATCACTGGACACCACTAGCTCAATGCACATGGACGTCTGGACAGGGTCTGGTCGGCATTTGCTGATATTTATCCTCACCCCCACCAATCAGACCACACGAATTAGGCACATTATGAGCCTACACCTGTGAACAGCCCTTAGGAAGAATGTAAACGTCCTGATTGGTTGAGGCTCCTTGAAAAGCAGTTCAGGCCAGAAGGGCGTTACGCTTGCTCGCCAGAGTCATTAAGTAAGTATTTGTGGGCAGACATGGATGTAGCGGCATGGCTGCCTGAGGCGCATGATTTGCTTGTGTAACGCAATAGAGTACTGTAGCGGCCGCCCTTGTGATGTAAGTTTGGTGACTACATTAGCGTTGCATGCTGCCTATTACTTCACATGTTGTACAGACTTTGCCATATTGACATTTACACATTTGTGTGTTTGTTTCCATTCGCCATGCAGGATAATGGCTGCTGGAATGTAATGTGGTACAGATGTGCACAGCAATGAATATATCCTACTGGTTGGGCTGAACACACACTGGGACCAACATGGCTAGGATCAGACATGGCTTTGAGGCGTGACGCTGCAGAGATTGAGCAGATGTGGATCTCACCCTTGCAAACACATGTGTGACGAATTCCCGACTTGATGAGTCATGTGTAATCTGTTTCGTGACATCTGTGATTACTCACCCTGCAAGGCTGTGGTACGTTGTTACTTACTGATTGTTGTTGTGTAAATATAAATGGTATGCTCCATTGTTTGTGTGACATGTATAGGCGATATTAGTGGTGACACATGTCCCTTTTTAACACAGATTGGCAGAAAGTATCACATCTGGACCTGTCAACAAAGTGTTTAAGGATGGGCGGCCCTGATCAGTGAGCATGTTCCGTTTGTTTATCGGCCACTAGTGGTTGCTGGCCTTGCATTGTTCACAAGGATGTGTGTTGTGCACACACGAGGGCTTACATCTGGTTTGCTATAGTGTGTAATCCCAATTTTGTGTGGCTTGCTTTACATGCAAACCTGTCCCCATATTGATGTATGTACCGATGTTGTATGTTCACATATACAGGTGCTGACACTGAGGATGCAGAATATACATGATGGACATGTTATCGTGGCTCTTGCGTTGGTGGAAGAGCAAATGTGGCTCCAGGATCGGTATGAAAGGTTGATGCGTCACAAACAACGGCGGCTGTGGAGCCGTGATTGGCTTCGCCGACTGGAGACCCGTGGCCACATGCAGCTGTTGCGTGAGCTGGAGGATAACAATCCAAATGATTACCGAAACTACCTCCGTATGTCCGAGGACTGTTTCACCTTCCTTCTGGAGCGCGTGAGGCCACTGATAGCCCGTCAGGACACTTTTATGCGTCGATCGGTATCAGCTGTGGAGTGGTTGGCTATAACATTGCGGTTCCTGGCTACAGGGCAGTCAATAACATCCCTCACATACGCATCACGTGTCTCCCTGCCCCTGCTGAGCCGCCTGATCCCTGAGACGTGTGAGGCAATCTGGAGTGCTCTGCAGCCATCCTTCCTAAAGTTGCCACAAACAGCCGCAGAATGGATGGAAGTAGGCCGAGGCTTTGAAACCCGGTGGAACTTCCCAAACTGCGGCGGGGCATTGGATGGTAAGCACGTGAGGATTACTAAACCCCCCAACTCAGGCTCTTTGTTTTACAATTACAAAGGGTATTTTAGCATAGTTCTTATGGGCCTAGTGGATGCGAACTATGATCTCAGATGGGGGGGTGTTCGCACACTGCTCCTTGGCACAACTACTAAGGACCGGTGGGCTGAACTTTCCCTCAAATGAAGAGATGACCCATCATCTCAACTTTGCATTTGTGGCGGATGAAGCATTCCCACTTCAGGCACACCTACTGCGGCCATATCCCCAGAGGGCCCTTACTTCTGAGCGACGCATTTTCAATTTCCTGCTATCCCGGGCCCGCCGTGTGGTTGAAAATGCGTTTGGGATCATGGCAAATACATTCCGGGTTTTTCATACGCCTCTGCATATGAAACTGGAGTCTATTGATGCGGTAGTGCTGGCCTGCTGTGTGCTGCATAACTTCCTGCGTCGTAGGGATAGAGCATCATACACGCCAGGAGGTTCTGTAGATAATGCAGACACCACAACAGGGGAGGTCCGTCCAGGGTCTTGGCGTGATGTAGACCATGGTGTGGCGGCACTCCAGCCGCTGAGCCATGGTCGCGCTCAGCAGGAGGCCAGGGACAGTAGAGATGCTTACTGCTCCTACTTTAATGGCTCTGGTGCAGTGGGCTGGCAGAACCAGCACATCTAGTGTGGGTGGTTCTGGGTGCTCAAAGAAAGGTTGCCATGGTGGTAACAGCAGGGTTGCTGCACCATGGTGTTTTTGTTTTTGGTTCTTTAATTGTGTGCATAGCTTTTAGTTAGTTAGTTTAGGTTTTATTTGTGTCATGTGGGTGCTGCACACGTTCTAATTTTTGTTGATTTTGGGATCCCAAAATTATATTTGTTTACAATGTAACATGCTGTTTGAATGTCCATTGTCTTTCCTTTCTGTATGTGTTATTTTCTTTTACAAGGTCATGTTTTCAAAGTAAAAATAACTTTTTTTTTTCTTGGATCCAAATTACTCTGTGTGAGCCTGATTACTTGGGGATGGAGGACAGTGTGATCAAGGTTTGGGTTGTGCCCAGTGCTGTCACACACATTGGCACCTATGGATGGGTATGACACACAATATGTGTGGATGCCCATGAGGTATGTGAAGGTTTTTGGTCAACAGTCTATGTGACAAATGTGTGTACATAACCCTTGTGGTTTGGTGTAGGCAGAGGGTCACCTGGACATTACACATTGATGCAGCACATCATATTGTCTGTCAGGTGGGTTTAAGTACGTAGACACACACATCATGGATATGTGGCATGTGAGCTGCTCAAGGCCATTGACATCTGTTACCACATATGCGATCGGCATTGGGGCTCTATTCACACATTGCTATCCAGACACACACATAGGACACTTAGTTTACAAAACGCACAGACTGTGTGTTGTAAGCCGCTACTGTGTGTCGCGTAAGCGTCACCTAGCAGAATCGCCACACTACGCTATGTCACAAGCGCTTAGTCCGCGAGACAATGCAAACACTTCTACTACGCACACATAGCCCATCACTGATATTTTAATACGCACGGAGTGTGTAACTGTCCACCGCTCCTATGTGACGCATAACCATCCCCTAGCTCAATATCGCCACACTCCGCCATGTCACAAGCGCTTATTCCGTGCCACACTCCAAACACTACAACGTCACGTCTCCGCCATCCGCCCTTCGCGCCGTGCCCAATCAGAACACTATTGTGTTGGCCAATGGTTGTCGTTTGGGCGTGGCGTGATGGACTGTGGCACGCCTATGTGTTGTCCCTGCTGCCTTTGGTCCGCCCATATTACCTTGTTGTAGCGGCGTGTAAATGAGGTAAGGTGCTCTGCAGAAGGTAACTTGAGGCACCCGGCGGTGCATCCAGAGATAAATTAAACCTTCTGTAGAGCACCTTGTAGCGGCGTGTAAAGGCGGTATCGGGTACCGTTTTCAACCGTTGGTACGTGCTCGTGCACATGAGACACCCGGTTGTTTCCAACCTTCTGTAGCAGCGTGTAAAGATACCTTTAGCGTTAATACTGGTTGTGGGTTACACAACCAGATTAGGTGAGCAGGCCCTTGTCGCCATACATATACCTCTATATAATAGAGATAAGACCCTATTACGCATTTGTCTCTTTTCTATAAATCCTCCAAGTGGCTTTCTTCTGGACGTAGGTCCTAAAATACTTGAGCATCAACACACTCCACCTTCTCATGTCCCTATTCAATGCCGCACGGTAATAGGCCAGAGCCAACCAAAGTATACTTACCAAACAGATCTTTGGAGTGACCAAGCTTGCAGTCATATGTTTCCTGTGACTGATAATGGCAGGAAGGAGAACTAGTTTCAGGATTGGACCGACCAGTCTTCAGTGTATCGACAGTAGACTGTGTGGTCATTTAAGATTTGTTGCTGCTTGACAAATGCGTAGAGGCCTTGTCTGCAATCCAAGACAGAATCTGCTTTTGTCCTTCTGATTCTGGGAAATTTTTCCTGGAACATAGTGGATGCATCAAGCTTCTTCTGACCTGACACAGAATCAGTGCCTTCTCACGCACCACTGACAACACCACGTCCACTTCTACGTCTCTACAACAGGCTTTTTTGGTATTTTGGGCTTTGTTGACAGATTTTCAGATCTGGATGGCACAAGCCAACTTAGCTGTCACAGCCAAAATAGTGGGGAAAATGGACTGGTGTGTGCTTGGTAGAAGACATTAACAAATGTTTGGACTACTGCTTTGTGTTGTGCACTAACCACCCTTTTAAGTGTAGTAATGTGGACAGCAGAAGGCAGGTTGTTACCACAAAAATAACTGGAAAAATGGGCTGGTGTGTTCTTGGTAGCAGGCAGCAGGAAATGTTTGGACTACTGCTTTGCGTTGGGTACTAAGTGCCTTAAGTGTAGTAATGTAGACAGAACACAGGTTATTACCACAAAAACAGGGGAATATAGGCTGGTGTGTGCTTGGTAGCAGGCAGTAAGGAATGTTTGGACTACTGCTTTGCGTTCGGCACTAACCGCCTTTTTAAGTGTAGTAATGTAGACAGCAGAAGGCAGGCACCCCAAAAAAATTGGGGAAAACTCTGACTTTGTTGTGTGTCTAGCTCTGAAAAGAGCTATTTTGGGTGGTATTATGGAGCTAGTAAGCAGCTCCTTAAAACTTTCCGTGCTCGAGTTTCTCTCCCTCCCTGTACTCTGACTCTGTTCTGTATCTTCAGCTCTCAAAAGAGCTATTGTTTTGTGGTATTAATGAGCTACTGATTGGATCTTTTAAACTGTCCTTGTTGGAGTATCTCTCCCTCCCTACTCTACACTGACAAAGAATACACTAGAGGTAGCCCTGAAAGGGCTTTGTGTTATGAAGAGGCCTAAAGACTTTTCCTAGCAGTTCAGCGATCTCACCTTATGCTTCTCCAACACTGGCTCCAAATACAATGTGCGTAAAATGGTGGCGGCAAGGCTTAAATAGACCCTATGACGCTGGGTGGCCAGCCAATCAGTGATGCCACAACTAAGATGTCTGCGGCATTACTGTGATTGGTTAAGAAGCCCAGAATTTTAGTGGCTGCAAAGGATGAACCAAAATGGCAGGGCAGAACATCCAAATACAGCAAGGTGAGTACACAAATTTGCTGAATAATGAGTAACGTGAATACCGTACTATCCATGCGAATAGCGAATAGTAACGAGTACACTTGCTCATCACTACTGCAAGCAAAGCATGTTTGAATATATCTACAACACAATGATGATTGAATTAGACTAGGGTCATAGTGATGACACTCCAGTATGGTTCAAAATAACAATAGTCATGTTTATATCAAAATAAATAGAGCAATATCACCCATTTAGATAGATCAGATGTGGTGGAGTCCTCAATCCTGGGTCACTGAGATAGACATACTGCAGTGGTAAATCAAAGGTGGCTTCTGCAGCCCTCCCCATGGAGGTACATGAGGAACTTAAGGCAGCAAGGTTCGGCAAAAAAAATCTATAAGGGTACCTTTACACGCCTCATTGCTCTGAAATCAGGTGACGGGCGCGAGGCGACATATCGCTGCCAAATTCCCCAATTACATGCCACAACTGGGAGGCAATTTGATGGCAATGGTTCCAGGGCGACTTATCGCTGTCAATATTCCTCGCCGCAGTTGCGGCGTGTTAAGGTACCCTAAAGGAATTTTTAAAGGAGATTTTAAGGTCCCTGGAGTTCAAAGCTGGTTGCACAACTGAAGGTTGAAAACTCTTCCCAGAGTTCACAGCTTGCAGGTGTCCCAACACCTGGAAACTTGGGGAAGCTTAAAAACTCTCCTAAAGACTCCCTTAAATTCAAAAAATTGAAATCTACTGGTAGAGCTGATGGCTGTGTATTTAGATAACCTGTAGTTTACCATAATTCTCAGCCACTTGAAGGAATGTTTAATTTACACTTTAAGGATTTGAACAGTTACCAACCATCCTTAGTTCTCTGACTTTTTAGCAAAGTGTTCAGGTTCTCAATCCTGAATCCAAATCACCAAGGTTCATGCCAAAATTTTAAATTGGCGAACATAATTCCCTCATCACTAATCTTGCATTGCTTTGTGTCTTTGAAGGATGGTACTGAGCAATACAGACAGTTAAGTAAGCACAACAGGCAGACTTTTATAAAATCCCAGATACACCCTTTAATCATGACACCATGTGCTAAGCCCCACTACTTTTTTTTAAAAAATTCCATCACTGGCTCAAAAAAGTACCAATATTTTCAGTTAAGTGCTAGGGATGAGCGAGTATTACTCGGGAGTAGCGAGTAGTCCTATTACTGTTGCAGTGTATCTATAGATTCACTGCGAAAGTACCCTAGAAGTGAATAAAAGTTGTTAAAAACAATATTACATACTCACCTGCCCAACGCCTGCACTGGGACCGACCCAGAAGACCTGCGATCACCGGACAAGGACCTGTGACTTCCAGACAATCAGATGGCCGGTACGATCTGGCCAATCAGATGGCGACACGTCACAACCACGTGATCGCTAGCGGCTACCTGATTGGCCAGATTGCAAGGTCCTGGCAGTACACCCAGGACCTTGCAATCTGGCCAATCAGGTGGCCGCTAGTGATCACGTGGTTGTGACGTGTCGCCATCTGATTGGCCAGATCGTACCGACCATCTGAATGGCTGGAAGTCACAGGTCCTTGTCCGGTGATTGCAGGTCTTCTGGGATGGTCCTGGTGCAGGCGTCGGACAGGTGAGTATGTAATTTTATTATTTTTAACAACTTTTAGGGTAGTTTCGCAGTGTATCTATAGATAGGCTGCGAAAGTAATCAGACTCGCTATACTCGCAATGAGTACCGGTACCTACTCGTTGAGAGTCTAGCGAGTCCAAATATTGCGGTACTCGCTCATCCCTATTAAGTACACATGACAAATAGAGAATGATAGATTATTCCTAATAATTTTAACCATCTTGCCTATTTCTTGTTTACACTGAACTTGGAAAGACATCAAATAGCCTTATATTCTACTAATACACAATCTGAAAAGGAACACAATTCTAGAAGACCGAATTTTACAATTAATTTTAGCATGGAAAACCTCAAGGATGGAAAGATCCTTGCTTTGTATACACAGCACAACATTCAATTTGTGTACATAAAATGTGATTTTATCTCTTCTATCTCTCACATTCTATAAATACTTATTTTTATGTAAATATTTGAAGTTTGTTTCAGTTTGGTTTGGTATTTTTTTGAGAATTGGATGCAAATATCTTTTAAACAAGTTTATCCACCTAACTACCCGTAAAACCTTCTCTCAATATTACTCCCAGGAAATTGCTTAAGCAAAATATGGGATTCTAGAGTAAAAGCTTTAGTTGACAATGTCTCTACACGGAGCTTGCCGCTTATATATTTTACTATTCTTCATAGGTAAGTTGTTCTGTTAAATTTTCAATGTTATTTATTTTAACGTTTGGATTGTTACATAGATGATATTTATAATTCTACAAAAATCCTATTCGACCTCCTGGATTCTAAAATGTCTCCTATTAAATGTATTGGCTGCTGTTGATATTTTTGTACTCGATCTTTGTACATCTTCCTCCAGTGTCAGCGTTTGGCTCTTTGTTCCCATTGAAATTGATATTTTTGAAGATCCATCCTCCATCTCTGTTTGAATAAAGACATTTATAAAATATTTTCTAAAATAGTACAAACCTTTAGGATTTTAAGTTTTGCCCCATATTTAGCTGTTAATTTTGCCTGTCCTTTGGTGCTCTTTATATGTATATAATGTCTGTTCTGTTGTTTGCCAGATTTATTACCCATTCCCGAATTTAAAGCCAGTTCCATCAGACACGTCAGCTTATTAAAGTGGAGTGAAAAGTGTTCAAGTGTTGACATATTTGAACTGTGTCTTTATGCAACTCTTCCTCTTCATGCAGACTGACATAGAAAAAGTGATGACATTTTATATTTTAGCTACTGTAAAAAATATAAGAACAATGTGTGCTGACAGGTTTAATGTATAAAGGACACATGCAGTCAAATAGCTATTGAAACATATTTCAATACTTTAGTTGAGCTTTAAAGGGAACATATCCATTGATTTGTGCTGCCTGGACCAAGTCTATGTAAGAATAGATCTCTGTCGATTAAGTGGAGCTGCGCAGGGAGAATCGGTAAGGGATTTCATTGGACCCGTCCGGACTCTCCCTTTAGTCCTTGGTCGACTTTTCAAAACTGCTTTCTCTGAAATGTCACAACGTTTTTAAGTAAAACCGATATGGCTCCTATTGTGCTCTGATTCGGGAAGATTTGGGCAGCATGATTCTAGAGACAGGTTTCCATTTAAACACTTTTGGTGCACATTGGCACAAATGACAGGTAGGTGGAAGGTCCTTAAAGATGATTTCAGGGAATTAGGCTGCAAGCTTAAGGCAAGGACCTCCAAGGTAGTATTCTCTGAAATACTGCCTGTACCACGTGCCACACCAGAGAGGCAACGGGAGATTAGGGAGATAAATAAGTGGCTCAGGAATTGGTGTATGAAGGAGGGGTTTGGGTTCCTGGAGAACTGGGCCGACTTCTCTGTTGGCTACAGGTTCTATGCTAGGGACGGGCTACACCTCAATGGGAAGGGCACAGCTATGCTGGGGGAGAAAATGGCTAGAAGGTTGGAGGAGTGTTTACACTATCTTCCTCTCCTGTACAATGAATACCCTCCCCCCAATCCCTAGTTTAAATAGTAACCTGGGCACAAATAATGAAATTGGGGGTGGCATAGGGGGTGGGGTTAGAACAGTCAATATAGTAAGAAGGAATAGAGGTAAAGAAAGAAGCATAAAGTGCATGTACACTAATGCTAGAAGCCTCACCAACAAAATGGAGGAATTAGAATTCATTTTGTTGGAAAATAATTATGACATGGTGGAGATATCAGAGACACAGGGCTACAGTCTGTTCAGAAATGACAGTTCAAATAAGCGAGGAGGAGGTGTATGTTTATACGTAAAATCATCCTTAAAACCCATCCTGCATGATAATATAGGTGAATCTAATGGAAATGTAGAGTTTCTGTGGGTGGAGATAAGGGGAGGGGGAAAAATAATAAATTACTGATAGGGGTTTGTTATAAGTCCCCAACAATAATGGAAGTGGAGGAGAATATCCTCATAAAGCAAATAAATGAAGCAGCGACTCAGGGAGAAGTCATTATTATGGGGGACTTCAACTACCCTGAAATACATTGGGGAACAGAAACCTGCAGTTCCAGCAAAGGTAATAGGTTTTTGACGATTATCAGAGACAATTACCTTTCACAACTGGATAAGGACCCAACAAGAAAGGGGGCACTGCTGGACCTAATATTAACCAACAGGCCGGACCGCATATCAAATATACAGGTCGGAGGTCACTTAGGTAATAGTGATCACAAAATAATAAGTTTTCATGTATTCTTTAATAAGATGTGAAGTAGAGGGGCTACAAGGACACTAATCTTCAAGAGGGCAGATTTCCAACGGTTAAGAGATGATCTTAGTGCAATAAACTGAGACAATGTCCTTAGACATAAAAGTACACAAAGCAAATGGGAGATGTTTATTAGCATCCTGAATAGGACCTGTGCACAATATATACCCTATGGGAATAAACATGCTAGAAATAGGAGGAAAAGACTATGGCTAAATAAAGCTGTAAGGGGTGCAAGAAGTGACAAAAAGAAAGCATTTAGGGAATTAAAGCAAGTAGATAGTGATGAGTCATGAAATAAATACAGAATATTAAATAAAATCTGTAAAAATCAAATCAAGGCAGCAAAGATTGAGACAGAGAGACTCATTGTCAGAGAAAGTAAAACAAAACCAAAATATTTTTTAACTTCATAAATAGTAAGAAACTAAAAAATGATTGTGTTGGCCCCCTTAAAAATAGTCTGGGTGAAATGATGGATGAGTATGAGGAAAAAGCCAATATGCTAAATGACTTTTTTGCAGCAGTATTTACACAAGAAAATCCCATGACAGACAACATGATCAGTGATAACAAAAACTCTCCATTAAATGTCACCTGCTTAACCCAACAGGAAGTACAGCATCGTCTAAAAATTACTAAAGTTGACAAATCCCCGGGCCCGGATGGGATGCACCCCAGAGTGCTGCAGGAATTAATGTACTGTCATAGATAAACCAATATTTTTAATATTTAAAGATTCCATAATAACATGGTTTGTACCACAGGACTGGCGTACAGCAAATGTGGTGCCAATATTCAAAAAGGGGACAAAAACTGAACTGGAAATTATAGGCCAGTAAACTTAACCTCTACTCTGGGTAACATCTTAGAAAGTTTTCTAAGAGATGCTTTACTTGAGTATCTGAAGAAAAATAACCTCATGACCCAATATCAACATGGGTTTACGAGGGACCTTTCCTGTCAAACTAATCTGATAAGCTTCTAAGAAGAGGTAAGTTGTGGACTGGACCAAAGAAATGCAGTGGATGTGGTGTATATGGACTTTTCAAAAGCTTTTGATACGGTGCCACACAAAAGGTTGATACATAAAATGAGAGCAATTGGGATAGGGGAAAATATGTGTAAATTGGTTAAGAACTGGCTTAGTGATAGGAAACAAAGGGTGGTCATTAATGGAACACACTCAGAATGGGTCACAGTTAACAGTGGGGTATCACAGGGGTCAGTATTGAGCCCGCTTCTTTTTAACATATTTATTAATGACCTTGCAGGGGGCATACAGAGTAGAATCTCAATATTTGCAGATGACACTTAACGCTGCAGGGTAATCAATACAGAGGAGAACAATTTTATATTACAGGAGGATTTATATAAACTAGAAGCTTGATCTGATAAATGGCAAATGAGCTTCAATGGGGATAAATGTAAGGTCATGCACTTGGGAAGAGGAAATAGAATGTATTATTATGTGCTTAATTGTAAAACACTGGGCAAAACTGTCACTGAAAAAGACCTGGGTGTATGGGTAGATGACAAACTCACATTTAGTGGCCAGTGTCAGGCAGCTGCTGCAAAGGCAAATAAAATAATGGGATGCATTAAAACAGGCATAGATGCTCATGAGGAGAACATAATTTCACCTCTATACAAGTCACTAGTGCGACCACATTTAGAATACATAGTAACATAGTAACATAGTTTTAAGGTTGAAGGAAGACTTTAAGTCCATCTAGTTCAACCCATAGCCTAACATGTTGATCCAGAGGAAGGCAAAAAAAAAACCCATGTGGCAACACTAATCTCCACATTGGGGGAAAAAATTCCTTCCTGACTCCAGATACGGCAATCAGACTAATTCCCTGGATCAACGCCCTATCAAAGAATCTAGTATATATAACCGGTAATATTATAGTTTTCAAGAAAGGCATCCAGGCCCTTCTTAAATGTTAGTAGTGACTCACTCATTACAACAGCATGTGGCAGAGAGTTCCATAGTCTCACTGCTCTTACAGTAAAGAATCCGCGTCTGTGATTATGATTAAACCTTCTTCCCTCCAGACGTAGAGGATGCCCCCTTGTCCCAGTCTCAGGCCTAAGAGTAAAGAGATCATTAGAAAGGTCTCTGTACTGCCCCCTCATATATTTGTACATTATTATAAGATCACCCCTAAGCCTTCGTTTTTCCAAGCTAAATAACCCCAAGTTTAATAACCTGTCTTGGTATTGCAGACCCCTTAGTCCTCTAATAACTTCTGTCGCTCTTCTCTGGACCCGCTCTAGTTCAGCTATGTCTTTCTTATACACCGGAGACCAGAATTGTACACAGTATTCTAAGTGTGGTCGCACTAGTGTCTTGTATAGAGGTAAAATTATGTTCTCCTCATGAGCATCTATGCCTCTTTTAATACATCCCATTATTTTATTTGCCTTTGCAGCAGCTGCCTGACACTGGCCACTAAATGTGAGTTTGTCATCTACCCATACACCCAGGTCTTTTTCAGTGATAGTTTTGCCCAGTGTTTTATAATTAAGCACATAATTATACCCTTTGTTTCCTCTGCCCAAGTGCATGACTTTACATTTATCCCCACTGTTAACTGTGACCCATTCTGAGTGTGTTCCATTAATAACCACCCTTTGTTTCCTATCACTAAGCCAGTTCTTAACCCACTTACACATATTGTCCCCTATCCCCATTGCCCTCATTTTATGTATCAACCTTTTGTGTGGCACCGTATCAAAAGCTTTTGAAAAGTCCATATACACCACATCCACTGCATTTCCTTGGTCCAGTCCAGAACTTACTTCTTCATAGAAGCTTATTAGATTAGTTTGACAGGAACGGTCCCTCGTAAAACCATGTTGATAATGGGTCATGAGGTTATTTTTGTTCAGATACTCCAGTATAGCATCTCTTAGAAAACCCTCTAGGATTTTACCCACAGTAGAGGTTAAGCTTACTGGCCTATAATTTCCAAGTTCAGTTTTTGTCCCCTTTTTGAATATTGGCACCACATTTGCTATACGCCAGTCCTGTGGTACAGACCCTGATATTATGGAATCTTTAAATATTAAAAATAATGGTCTATCTATGACAGTACTTAATTCCTGCAGCACTCTGGGGTGTATCCCATCTGGGCCCGGGGATTTGTCAATTTTAGTGATTTTTAGACGATACCGTACTTCCTCTTGGGTTAAGCAGGTGACGTTTAATTGAGAATTTTTGTTATCACTGATCATATTGTCTGTCATGGGATTTTCTTGTGTAAATACTGTTGAAAAAAAGTCATTTAGCATATTTGCTTTTTCCTCATCCTCATCCACCATTTCACCCAGACTATTTTTAAAGGGGCCAACACCATCATTTTTTAGTTTCTTACTATTTATGTAGTTAAAAAATATTTTGGGATTCTTTTTACTTTCTCTGGCAATGAGTCTCTCTGTCTCAATCTTTGCTGCCTTGATTTGCTTTTTACAAATGTTATTTAATTTTCTGTATTTATTTAATGCTTCATCACTACCTACTTGCTTTAATTCCCTAAATGCTTTCTTTTTGTCACATATTGCACTTCTTACCGCTTTATTTAGCCATAGTGGTTTCCTCCTATTTCTAGCATGCTTATTCCCATAGGGTATATATTGTGCACAGGTCCTATTCAGGATGCTAATAAACATCTCCCATTTGTGTTGTGTACTTTTATGTCTCAGGACATCGTCCCAGTTTATTGCACTAAGATCATCTCTCAACCGTTGGAAATTTGCCTTCCTGAAGTTTAGTGTCCTTGTGGCCCCTCTACTACACGTCTTAGTAAAGGATACTTGAAAGCTTATTAAGTTATGATCACTATTACCCAAGTGACCTCCAACCCGTATATTTGATATGCGGTCTGGCCTGTTGGTTAATATTAGGTCCAGCAGTGCCCCCCTTCTTGTTGGGTCCTGAACCAGTTGTGAAAGGTAATTGTCTCTTATAGTTTTCAAAAACTTATTACCTTTGCTAGAACTGCAGGTTTCTGATCCCCAATGTATTTCAGGGTAGTTGAAGTCCCCATAATAATGACTTCTCCCTGAGTCGCTGCTTCATCTATTTGCTTTATGAGGATATTCTCCTCCACTTCCATTATTGTTGGGGACTTATAACAAACCCCTATCAGTAATTTATTATTTTTTCCCCTCCCCTTATCTCCACCCACAGAGACTCTACATTTCCATTAGATTCACCTATATTATCACGCAGGATGGGTTTTAAGGATGATTTTACGTATAAACATACACCTCCTCCTCGCCTATTTGTACGGTCATTTCTGAACAGACAATAGCCCTGTAAATTAACAGCCCAGTCATGACTCTCATCCAGCCAAGTCTCCGAAATCCCCACCATGTCATAATTATTTTCCAACAAAATCAATTCTAATTCCTCCATTTTGTTGGTGAGGCTTCTGGCATTAGTGAACATGCACTTTATGCATCTCTCTTTACCTCTATTCCTTCCTACTAGATTGACTGTTCTAACCCCACCCCCCATGCCACCCCCAATTTTATTACTTGTGCCCAGGTTACTGTTTACACTATCTTCCCCTCCTATACAATGAATACCCTCCCCCCCAATCCCTAGTTTAAACACTCCTCCAACCTTCTAGCCATTTTCTCCCCCAGCACAGCTGCACCCTCCCCATTGAGGTGCAGCCCGTCCCTAGCATAGAACCTGTAGCCAACAGAGAAGTCGGCCCAGTTCTCCAGGAACCCAAACCCCTCCTTCCTACACCAATTCCTGAGCCACTTATTTATCTCCCTAATCTCCCGTTGCCTCTCTGGTGTGGCACGTGGTACAGGCAGTATTTCAGAGAATACTACCTTGGAGGTCCTTGCCTTAAGCTTGCAGCCTAATTCCCTGAAATCATCTTTAAGGACCTTCCACCTACCTCTAACTTTGTCATTTGTGCCAATGTGCACCATGACCGCTGGGTCCTCACCAGCCCCTCCCAGTAATCTGTCAACCCGATCAGCGATGTGCCGGACTCGAGCGCCAGGTAGGCAGCACACTGTTCGACGATCCCTGTCTTTGTGACAGATTGCCCTATCTATTCCCCTAATAATTGAGTCCCCCACTACCAGCACCTGTCTGGCCTGCCCTACTCTCCTGTTTTCCCCCTTACTGGAGCAGACACTCCTCTGGCTTTCAGAGGTCATGCCCTGCTGCAGCAGTGCTGTACCTGAACTCACACCCCCCTCATCTGCCAACATAGCAAATTTATTGGGGTGTGCCAGATCAGGGCTAGCCTCCCTGGCACCCTTCCCTCTACCCCGCCTTCTAACTGTCACCCAGCTAGCTACCTCATGGTCCTGAGGCTCCATAGTACCATCCTCCCCCACATCTATCCCATTGAGCAGCTGTTCAGTGAGCAGCAGACTCCTTTCCATATTGTCTATGGATCTCAGCGTTGTCAGTCGTTCATTTAGATCCAGTATCTGGGCTTCCAAATGCACAACGTACTCACATCTCACACAGCAGTATGCACCCTCGGCCGGCTGGTCAAGGAATGCATACATGTGGCAAGATGTACACTGGATGGCATTGCCAATCATGGAGCTCATTTCCTAATGGGGATTGCACCAGACAGAAATGATAAGTAAAAAGAAATGCAAAGTATTAATAAAATACAACCAGCAATTCAGTAAGTCCTCCCTTCCAAACTCCCTGAATCCAAAGTCACTGAATCACAAGTCACACACTTACTTCTGTCGCACTTGCTCTGTCACACTCGCTAGAGAATCAGATATAAAGAGGTTTTTTTTTTTTTCTTTTTTTCCCTTAGCAGCAAATCAGCCTGTATCTCAGTGCACTTCCAAGGGACTGGAAGCCCCAACCAGCTGCTTCTTATAAACCCTTAATTATGCACCCCCACCCTTAATTAACCCCTTGTAAGTATAGCTACACCACAGGTTTTAAGTGCAAGTAGTTAACCCTTTAACTTACAGGTAGTAAAATAAGAGACTATAAACTTGTAGAGAGAAAAGAAAGATAAGAAAGCCCAATAAAATTAAAAGGTGAAAAAAACAAAAACAAACAGTCAGCAATTCACACAGGTATTTGTTGCAGGATTCCCAAACACCTCCTCACTGAATCACAAGTCACACACTTACTTCTGTCACACTTGCTCTGTCACACAAAGCTCGCGGTCACACTCGCTAGAGAATCAGATATAAAGAGGTTTTTTTTTTTTTCTTTTTTTCCCTTAGCAGCAAATCAGCCTGTATCTCAGTGCACTTCCAATACTGTGCACAATTCTGCTTTCCGGTGTATAAAAAAAGACATAGCTGAACTAGAGCGGGTCCAGAGAAGAGCGACCAAGGTTATTAGAGGATTAAGGGGTCTGCAATGCCAAGACAGGTTATTAGAGGACTAAGGGGTCTGCAATACCAAGACAGGTAATTAAACTTGGGTTATTTAGCTTGGAAAAATGAAGGCTTAGGGGTGATCTTATAATAATGTATAAATATATGAGGGGACAGTACAGAGAACTTTCTAATGATCTCTTTACTCTTAGGCCTGAGACGGGGACAAGGGGGCATCCTCTACATCTGGAGGAAAGAAGGTTTAATCATAATCACAGACGTGGATTCTTTACTGTAAGAGCAGTGAGACTGTGGAACTCTCTGCCACATGATGAGAAATGAGGGACCGGGTATGATCATGTTAGGGGCAGACTACTCAGAATACATTATATAAAGAAAGAGAGAGAGAGAGTTCTATTGCCCATGTAACTAAACACATATTTACTGTCCACACCAGTGTATATTGCAAAAATAATGCTTTATTAAATGCAGTGGATAAAATAAACAGACGTGTCCAAAGTAAAATATGACATGATTTTATGACAAGGGAGGGAGACAAAGTGACAAGCGGGCAAGACAGGCAAGGGCTGTATATAAAGGTTCAGAGGGATAGTAAAAGTGCAAAGTGCCAAGGTGCATAGATCAGGGTAGATGCAATTAACCTATGTAGAAGTAACAAACCCCTGATCTAGAAATATACAATAAAGTGCACAGTAATAACTTACCCATGAACCTAGTAAGGGGTCCCTGCCAAGTCTGCCCGCTGGTCCAGTAGCTCCGACACGTGTTTCGCGTCGGCTGCTTCGGGGGGCTAGTGGTGACAAGTGCTCAGCAGTGAGGGGTTTTTAAATGGGGTCATGACCAATAGGAGACCGCTGGTGTTGCTGCAATTGCAGCACTGGCAAAATGGTTGTCAGACGGCGGGGAGGGCATTCTGGGTTGCACCGGGTCCGGAACGCAACTTCCGGTGACGTCATTTCCCCCGGTGCACCCTTAATAGAAGTCCCCCTCGCCGCCCACTTCCGGTTTGCCAGTGCGCATGCGCACAGCGTCTGGCGCCATTTTGGAATAGGGCAGAGTTAAGGGCATGTCAGTAGTGATCAGGGAATAATCCCAGTCACTACAGTTTAACACTTTTATGTCACTTCTGCACTAACAATAGTGGGGCAAACAGACTAGAGAGACATGGACTAAAGCACAGTGAGTATAGAACAGAGACAAAGAGGAGTAAGGGAAGGAGCAGGATATAGCGCCAACTATACAAACAAGTCATATATAAACACATACACTGACAGAAGTCAGTTCATATTAGGCGATATAGTGCCTGCATTCCTCCAATGGTGTATTTTCCTCCCAATAGCTCTTGTATTGTCCCATACGAGTTCAGTCCATCGCTCCTATAGGTTGACTCACATCTCCAAATCCCATAGTACGAAAAATAATAAGTGAATCTAAAAAGGTGAGTAAAGCACAAATTAAAAAGCTGACAATCCAATAAAACAACTCTGGATACGCCGAACAGCGATCATTTTTTCATGGGCAGCATGATTCAGACAGGCCATGCTAACTCCAAAGGAGCGGTCAGGGAGAGTTTTCGACCACCCAGACACATAGGGTTAAAATACATATATACAAGAATCCCTATATATACCCCAGCCTTAATGGCATGTAGATCGTATTACCAAAGCACCTTAAAAAACCATTACACATAAGTAGTCGAATATAGGAGGACAATACAGGGCTAGAATGTCTAAAAAAATCACAGTAGTGGCACTCACATTGGGCTGACCCCTGGGTGCTAGGGCGTCATTTTGCAAAAAGAAGAGTCAGGGGTCACAGAAAAGGCGAAAAACTGAGTCTTTCATTCAAGCCTGTCGGTGACATCGTGCCCAAAGTCACGATCCACCGGCATTCCATCTTGGCTAGTTCTTTTTTAGCATCCCCTCCTCGTATCCCAAGCTGCACTTTATCTATCCCACAGACTCTCAGTGTCTCTGCGTTGCAGTCATGGAATTTTTTGAAATGACGAGGGAGGGTGCGCAGAGTACTCAGGTCCTCCACACTCTCAGCCGCCATTATGCTCTTCTCATGCTCCCTCACCCGACGCCTCAACTCCCTGGTTGTCAGACCCACATACACGAGGCCACAACCACATGTAGCATGGTAAATAACACCTGAAGTGCTACACGTGATATATTTCCCTATGTTGAATTCCCTAGATCCATCATGGTTCCCAAAGAGCTTCGTATGAATGATACTGGTTCTACAGGACAGGCAGGAGCCACATGGGAAACAGCTGACTAGTGCACGTCCAGTATTAAAGGGAAATAAAGGTTTTTTGATGTAATGACTGTGCACCAGTCTGTCTCTCAGACTCCGGCCCCTCCTGGCAGTCATCAGGGGTCGATCTGGGATAACAAAAGATAGAGTAGGCTCAGTTTTTAGGACACCCCAGTGGCGAGTAAGGATTCCCCTGATTGCTGTCCACTGATTGTTATACGTGGAGATGAATCTCAAAACAGGGGATCCCTCCTCGCTATTTTTATGATTTTTGCTTGCTAAGAGGTCACAGCGTGGGGTCTTCTTTGCCCTTGTGTAGCCCCTTTTAATGCTCCTCATACTATAGCCTCTGTCTTGGAATCTCTCCTTCATGTCTGCTGCACGTTCATTAAACACGTCCCCCTCAGAGCAAATACGTCGAAGCCTTGTCATAAAATCATGTCATATTTTACTTTGGACACGTCTGTTTATTTTATCCACTGCATTTAATAAAGCATTATTTTTGCAATATACACTGGTGTGGACAGTAAATACGTGTTTAGTTACATGGGCAATAGAACTCTCTCTCTCTCTTTATATCTCTGCCACATGATGTTGTAATGAGTGAGTCACTACTAACATTTAAGAAGGGCCTGGATGCCTTTCTTGAAAACTATAATATTACCAGTTATATATACTAGATCCTTTGATAGGGCGTTGATCCAGGGAATTAGTCTGATTGCCATATCTGGAGTCAGGAAGGAATTTTTTCCCCAATGTGGAGCTTAGTGTTGCCACATGGGTTTTTTGCCTTCCTCTGGATCAACATGTTAGGCTATGGGTTGAACTAGATGGACTTAAAGTCTTCCTTCAACCTTAAAAACTATGTTACTATGTTACTTGTCCTTTCAGGAGACCTTTTAGAATAAGCCGAAATGAATAATATGCATGTCTATAAATCCTATTTCTAGTTATTGTCTCACTTTTATCCAGTATTTGTACCTATTTTCCCCTCTATAGACTTAATATCTGTAAATTAGAGGTTGCATGAGTGTAGCAGCCATAGCGGCATTGTGGCCAAGAGGTTGTCGGTGCTAAAACAAATATATTTACTTAGGAAACATAATACTTGTTGCATTCTGCTATCTGGCGCTATAATGTAGGCTCTCTGATATACGACGGTAATACAGTGTTATTATGCATGATTGGTGCTACTTATGATCTTTATGATTACTAACGAATAATTAAGTGGTGAAGATACATCTCATTTTTCTATGGGGACCTATGAATTCTAGGTATACAACTAATTGGGTTAGATTAGCATCTCTAATATCATCCATACACAATACATAGACATTCCTCCTCTCCTGTCCTTATGTAAAATATGTTAAACAGCAACAGCATGGAGGACATTATACTATAGCAATGAGTTAAGAGGTAACGCATCTCCTTGTGGAGAGTGACATGCCTGGCATGTAAGGAGACTTATAGGCCATACAATACTCTTCTTAGGAATTAAATTTGCAAATTGCCTCTAGAGAGAATGAGGACTTGAATTCTGGCACCACCTATTGGAAGCAATCCTAAAAGGCAATATTGACCATTAACGAATCTTGCCATATGACTTAGGATAAAAGCCAAACCAAAATTTCAATTTGTTGACTCCTCGGTTAGGAGTCTCAAACAAAGGACTAGCCAGATATCCTTCCAGGGAAGGACCCAGTCAAGGGGTGGCTCCTTGCTAAGAACACCATAACCACCATGTTAAGTGGCCCTTTTAGTCAATATCCAGCTTTTTTACAAGCTTAGAGATATGACAAGGGAATACCAAGACCAGGTATCCATCCACAGACAGCTGTTTCGGGGTGTTGCCCCTCATCAGTGTGCATGCAACGTTTTTGTATCCGGCAGAAAAATCCCACTTCTCCAGGATTCATCCGGCGAGATGGCAGCCCGATGGCAGATAACTGCCATCCGGCTCCATCCGGGACCATAGTATCCTATGGGGCCAAAATCCGGTCGGGGCTGTCACCCCTGACAGCCCTGGACCGGATCACGCCGCAGTGTGAAGCCAGCGTTAGATCTCATACTTTGGGGCAACACCTGAAACACCTGTCTGCAAATTGAGATTCTAGTTTGACTTTTATTCTGAGTCATATGGCAAGGCTCTTTAAAAGATTGATATTGACTGGTAGGATTGCTACTTTCAGTAGGTGGATCTAGAGCTTAAGTCCTCTTCCTCTATGAAGAAACACTTGTCATACCCCTGTAATGAGTAGTGTAGCTGTGATTTCATCTCAGGGGTGAAGTAAAATATTAACTAAAAGGCAGCAACACAATCTGTCACTCTACTTCTTTCACTGTTCCATTTGCTTCATCTCACTGCATTGACTTCACAAGGCATCTATCTGCTCCACCATTTCTAATCAGTCTGTCTTGTATAATGTAAGATGGGTTTTATCTGCTTTTCAAAGTTATGAAATAAAAAAACAAGGGGGTGGAGTGTAGAAGAAATGGTTAATAGAGAAAATAAACATTTCTCTGATAAAGATATATTACAGCATTTCCTGCTTGTTTAAATTTTTGATTTAGGCAAAAATATTTTTAAACAACATTGACAATTCAGTTTAGACATTGGCTAAAGTACGGCTTGATAAACCTGGGCCTTAGCATTTGCTTTTGGTTTCTTATTGAGTTTGTGTGCAGAAATAATTAAAAACCTATCTTGAGCTATGGGGGGCCTGTGAGTTGGGGAACTTGTGCTGGTACCAGCTAGAGATTAGTAAAACTTTCCCAAACATATTTGCCAATTTCAAATTCGGCATGAACATGGCAAGATCTGTTCCGGTTCAGCGTACACAAGTAATTTCCAAAAAAGTCGGCGAACGTGAATTTGTTCAGTGATCAGATTTAAAAAAGCATTACTGTGTTTAAGTAATACTTTCCTCCTACCTTCTGACAGTGTAGAATAGTGGGTGGAACGTCTTTGATGAGGGGAGGGGTGGGGAGAGATCAGAGGAGCGCTGCACTCCATTGTTTTTCAGGCATTTTCTGTGTGGATGTTCCTAGTCTGAGTCAATCAGGGTACATAAAACATTCACAAGTTGAAGACGCAGGAGCTTTTGTCATTGGCAGGCTTGTTTCATTGACTGTCAAAGTCACATGTCCCTTGGGATATAAAAAGCGGCCATATTATATCGTTGACATTTTAAGAGTGTAACTGCTAGGGACAGTGTTGCTGTTTATCCGTGCTGCTCCATCCATGTTACACAATTAGATAGCTCGTGACTCAATCACTTTTTAGACAGAATAGGAAGGCTAGAGAGCAAGACATATTGTGCTGAGAACAAGCGTGATTCCTAAATCTGTGTGGTAAAGCCACGTTTTTTGCATACATGAAGGAATTGCCAAATCCTTAAACTGAAGTTTCCCCTAAAAAGGCATTTTTTGGGTCTGTTTCTCAAATCTTTCAGTTTTCCTTAAAAATACATTTTTTTGCCTGTAACCTGTGCATCTCGAATCAGTTTCCCTAAAAAGGTTCTGTTTAGTTTGTAACCTGTAAATATCAAATCCTTTATTTTCCCCTAAAAAGGCTCTGTTTGGCCTCTAATCTGTGAATCTCAAATCCTTCAGTTTCCCCTAAAAATGCATTTTTTGCCTGTAACCTGTGAATCGCAAATCATTCAATATCTCCTAAAAAAACCTATTTTTTTTGCCTGTAACATGTGAATCTTAAATCCTTCAGTTCTGTTTGGCCTGTAACCTGTTATTCTGTAACATTTCAGTTTCCCTTAAAAATACATTTTTTCCCTGTAACCTGTGAATCTCAAATCCTGCAGTTTCCCCTAAAAATGCATTTTTTGCCTGTAACCTGTGAATCGCAAATCATTCAATATCTCCTAAAAAAACCTATTTTTTTTGCCTGTAACATGTGAATCTTAAATCCTTCAGTTCTGTTTGGCCTGTAACCTGTTATTCTGTAACATTTCAGTTTCCCTTAAAAAGACATTTTTTCCCTGTAACCTGTGAATCTCAAATCCTGCAGTTTCCCCTAAAAAGGCTCTGTTTAGCTTTTAGCCTGTGAATCTCAACTCTTTCAGTGTCCCCTAAAATTTTTTTTTGGGGCTGTAACATGCGAATCTTAAATCTTTCAGTTTCCCCTAAAAAGGCTCTGTTTGGCCCCTAACCTATGAATCTCAAATCCTTCAGTTTCAGATCTTTTTAAACTTTAGCCTGTGAATCTCGATTCCTTCAGTTTCCCCTAAAATAAACATTTTTTGCCTGTAACATGTGGATCTTAAATCCTTCAGTCTCCCCTAAAGAAGGCATTTTTGGCCAGTAACCTGTGAATTCAATCCAGCTTCAGTTCCCCCTCTCTTTTTGGCCTCTTACCAAGTTACCAAGTCAGTGCATAAAAAATGAGTGGTAAACCCCGAGTTTATAGTGGAAAGGGTGAAGGGGAAAAAGGTTGTTGGTAGGAATGATCGAGGAGTATACTCGTTACTATTCTCTACTCGCAGAATAGTATGGGCATTTGGGATACTCAATACTCGGCAAGTCTGCTAGTTACTCAGCAAGTCCAATGTAAATCAATGGGAAATGCGAGTAATTGCCTGCTGGATCCAAAAAAGCGGTCTGGGGGCTGAGGAAAATACTGAAATGGGTGCATGAATGTTTAAAAGCCATCAGTAAAAAGCTGGCAGCTGTTAAATAATTACTCAGCTGATGCACGCTCCCCCACCGCCTCCCAGCCTGATCATAACATGTTCCTCTCTGCTCCTCTTCACCCAACTCAGTGCCCGCTCCCATTCATGGAAGCGAGCCGCCGGCTATTTCAAATGAACAGCTGATACATCAGCTGTTCATTTGAAATAGCCGACAGGAAAGCAGGCGGTGAAAAGACTTCACCGCCGGCTTTCCCGCTGGCTATTGCAAACTATCAGCTGATCAGCATCAGCTGTTAGTTTGTATTGCCGGTGGGAAAGCTGGTGGTGAAAAGATTTAAATGCGTATGTCAATTAAGTACACTAATAAAAGGTGCCTGTGCAGTTATAGGGGCTAAACTTAACAAATATCTGACTCACAAAGAGTCATCATACAGTGCTCAGGAGAGAAAAAACACCCTGTGGAGGAAAGCTCTAGGGAACCATGGCTGAAGGATTGCCATTCCTCTGGGCTTAGAAGGTGAATGCCAAAATTAAGTCTTCATAGCAATGTTATAACTGAACATGGTACAGTAAAAACAAATGCTAATTCAGCAAATAAAATAAGACATTCATCACCGTACAAGTAATGGTTAAATTAAACATTCCAGTTTAGTGATTACCACAGGTTGGGAGGGAGGGGGATGCTTTCTCCACTTCTTCTGGTGAGAGAGAATGATAGAGTTAGTACAAGGTTTTATATATCAACATTATAGCCTCACACACCCATTGAGACACCAAGCACACATACTGTGCTCCTTAATCTCAAAGCAACACAGACACAGCCATACAACAGGGCTACAGGAGTTTTGGCTCCACCACAGCCAATGTCATGTCCCCCTTTGGTCATAGCTCTGGGGCATCTTGATGTTTGGACATGGGATGGAGCCTCACTCCACTTTAAAGCAATAATATCTAAAGTAAATCTGACACTAGAATAAATACACGAGACACGTTATTTTGGATGTCAATGGCCACAGCATTTTTTATTATTTAAATCATAAGATAAAAAATGCCAGTAGGAGTCAGGTGGAGTGCTAGTGCATTGGGATTCACACATCCTGTGATCTCCCCAGCTGTTGACATCCAGCACCAGGTTAGACAGCCATAACAGGGGTGGCACACACTGGCTGCTATTCAATCAGAGCCAGTAAACTTTCAGGGCTAAAATGACCTTATTATCCTCACTTCTATGCTTAACCACCATGCCCACCCCAGATGATTTTACCTTTATGACATCTTTCAGGCTGGCCACCAAAGCTGAACCTGTCCACCACCATGAGGTTTTACATCCTCTGTTATTTAAAATTAGTCCACCATAATTTGCCTTCAACTTCCACCTGACTCCTACCCCGCCACAAAGAGGCCATTTGACACCTTAAATGGACTTGCCCCCCAAAAACCATGCCCCTCAACACCCATTCCCTAAGCTATGAAAACTGTGCATACTACTAACCTCATCTTTAGACCTAGTTCCCAAGCCACAACAGACTAATTCATATCTACATACACACCTAAATACACATTTATATATGCACTTACATACCTATCAACATTAACAAGTATTAAATAATATTTCTAATATTTGGTCATAGTATGTAATAAAACCAATAGGAGAAGAACTCAACAAAAGCATTAATAATCCTGCTACCCCATCATCACCCTTTCCCCTACTTTGATTTATTTATTTATTTTATTTTAAATGAGTCATATTTATTTATTTGTCTTGGACTTTATATTATTTTACCCTTAGCCGTTCCAACTGGCTCTATAGTGATTCACCCAGGGGTCTATGGAAACTCGGCACATGGGCATTGTTCTGGGGTGCTGTCTCGGTGGCTGGTGCCCAGGCCCGTAACCCTGGAGGTCAACTGAAAATTGGAGGAAAAGGGGTAAATGTCTCGTGACGCCACCTGCAGTCCTGGTGATGTTCACCAGTGCCACTGTCAGACCGCCGGGCATGATGGTATTACAGCTTGATGGATTGTCTCCCTGCAGGTGGAGCAGGTCCCTGAGGCAGCTATTCAGTAGTGCAGGCCAAAAGAAACACTAAGGCTTATTCACTATATACAGGTAGTTTACTGGAAACAGGTAATGATGGTATGCAAGTTCACAGTTAAACAGTCTTTGCGGGTAGCTGGCCGGGTAGTCACGAAGGAGAATAACATCTTTTCGACCAACGTCACAAAGCACTCACTGATCTCAGGGAGACCAGTCAAGGAATTTACTGCGGGCAGCCGGCTAAAGCGCTCAAACACCGTGAAATCCATGATGCATTGCCCCCTTGAAATTTGAATATGCAAATGGAGGGATATCTGGCAAGTCCCGTGTTTGAGACTCTTAATCGAGGCTCCATGTACTCCATTTGCATAACATCTTTTTGAGGCTCCCAGAGAGTACCTTCTGCTTGCTTTCACTGTCCTGTTACTTTCCTAGCGCCTCCTTACTTCCTTGCGCTGCCCTGCACAACCCACTTGTCTACCAGGCCCGTCGGGTGCTATGAGGTACCATTCTTCTCTTCTAAGGGACTCAACCCTGTTTAATGATCCTGGTGGGGCTGAGCATTCTGGACGGGGGAGTCAGGGCTGTTAGATAGTCCCACGACCTACCGGTGTTGACGGCTCAGGGATAGACTTCTGCACCGTTACTTGGAGATGGTTCTCCATTTTGGACTAGGATTCCCCCGGACCATAGAGGGTCTGGCACTGGGTCTCCTCCTTCTGTCTGGGCCGCCATTCCTTTCAGGTGTCCTATCTGGGGGTCCCCTTTAGGGCTTTCTCCCTGCTTCGCTCCTCAGACTCGACTGGATCTGTCTGATAGTTTCCCGCTTCTCCATACCCTAACTCTCCTCCCACCATGACTGGTTACCCTGGTAATGGGTTGCCAATTGGTCCCCTAGTCTGGGTGTAGGGATGCCGGGATGAGAGTCTCGGGTTGACGTTACACTCCCCAATGACAGGAATACCACACACTCTGTTGTGGGTACCTCTATTGTGGCGCACTGACCAGTGGGGCGCCACAATAGCACCCAGAATAGGCATATGTTCATTTGACCATATAAAGATTCACGGCAAGTTGAACACCACTGGTTTATAAATGCTATCAATTTTATTGTACACTAGCTGTAGTACCCGGCTACGCCCGGGTTAATAAATAACTGCTGTTAGCTATAACAAAATAGAATTTGAATATGTCATATTAATGACCTGTAGGAAAATAGAAGCTGAGCTGTGATTGATTGCTATAGGCAGCCTAATAAATCTCCAGCCAACAGTAAACCCACCCCCTGGCCAGGCAGTATATGTTACCTCACACATACACATAATAGACAGCTCATGTGACTGACATCTGCCTTAATTCCCTATATGGCACATGTATTGCACATTGGCTGTTTTTAATCAGATGTTTATGTTTGGAAAATAAAGATAGCACATGTATAAGGCGAGTTGTGTGAGGTGATTTGTGCACATCTGTGTCTGTCTGTGTGGTGTGTGTGTCCCTGGGGTGTGTATGTGTGTGTCCCTGTGGGGGGGGGGTATGTGTGGTGTGTGTCTCTGTTGTGTGTGTCTCTTTGTGGTGTGTGTGTGTGTGTCCCTGTGGGGTGAATGCATGTGTCCCTATAGGGTGTGTATATGTGTGTGTCCCTGTGGGGGGTCTGTGTGGTGTGTGTGTGTATCTGTGTTGTGTGTGTCTCTTTGTGGTGTGTGTCCCTGTGGGGTGAGTGCATGTGTCCCTATAGGGTGTGCATGTGTGTGTGTCCCTGTGGGGGGGGGGTGTCTGTGTGGTGTGTGTCTCTGTGTGGTGTGTGGAATAAAACGATGTTTGGGTGAGCGCTGGGATATGAAGACAGCTACACTTCAACAAGTATTTTACCTGTAAGTTTATTGTTCAAATCACACTAGGTCCTCTCCCACAACATGTTTCGACGCTCAGGGCGTCTTCCTCAAGTGGATATCAGACCTTACATTTGGTATCCTTATAAATCCTCCATTAACCAATCCCTTGCTTTTAGGTTTAAAATAGCTTTTTTTTTTTATTAACTCTTTCCTATCCAAATGTCTAAATGGCTATATAAGCAGTTCTATTTAATGCACAATACGAGTAGGGATGGGCGAATCTACTCGCTAGGACTCGTTACTCGGCGAGTAGTAAGGGACTCGCAGGACTCGGTACTCTGCGAGTTTCCCAGTGATTACTCGCACGAGTCCAATGCAAATCAATATCAATCCTAGTTTTGTCAGAAACGCTGACAAAACTAGGATTGCCATTGTTTGCATTAGACTCGTGCGAGTAATCACTGGCTACTGTGCCAGTGATAGCAGGGAAACTCGCAGATAACTGCTGTTTCTTTGCGAGCTGAGTCCAGCTGTCTTCTCTGTGCAGCTCCAGGGTCCTAGAGCCCGCCTGCTCACAGACATTATGTAGCAGTGCTGAGATTGTTCTCAGTCTGCTCATTCCCTGTGTACAGACATGAATGTCTGTGCACAGAGATGATGTAGCAGTGCTGAGATTGTTTTCAGTCTGCTCATTCCCTGTGTACAGACATGAATGTCTGTGCACAGAGATGATGTAGCAGAGCTGAGATTGTTCTCAGTCTGCTCATTCCCTGTGTACAGACATGAATGTCTGTGCACAGAGATGATGTAGCAGTGCTGAGATTGTTCTAAGTCTGCTCATTCCCTGTGTACAGACATGAATGTCTGTGCACAGAGATGATGTAGCAGAGCTGAGATTGTTCTCAGTCTGCTCATTCCCTGTGTACAGACATGAATGTCTGTGCACAGAGATGATGTAGCAGAGCTGAGATTGTTCTCAGTCTGCTTATTCCCTGTGCATAGACATCTATATTTATGCACAGGGGATGTAGCAGAGAGGACATCGCGTTTTGGACTGCGTCGGACGGAAGAGGATTTTTTTAATTAAAGATGGAGTCCCTAATGGCTTTTTTTTTTATTTCTAATAAAAAATTTTCCTTGTGTTGTGTTTTTTTTAAAACAATTTAATAGAAATTCATGGCGGTCATGTCTAATATTGGCGTGACCGCCATAAATTTCGGGCTTAGGGCCAGCTGATAATACAAAGCTGGCCCTAACCTCTTTATTACCCAGCGTGCCACCGCTACCAGGGCCACTGGAAGAGCGGGGTTCAGCGCCAGAGGATGGCGCTTCAATGAACGCGCCATCTTCTGGGGCGGCTGCGGGCTGCAATTTGCAGCGGGGGGTGCCCAGAAAGCTTGGGCATCCCTGCGCTGCGGATTCCAGCCCCCAGCTGCTTAGCTGTACCTGGCTAGACATAGAAATTGCGCGGAGCCCCACGCATTTTTTTTTAATTATTTCATGAATTTCAGAGTCAGAGTCTCAGAGTCAGAATCTCAGAATTTCATGAAATAATTAAAAAAAAATGCGTGGGGCTCCGCGCAATTTCTATGTCTAGCCAGGTACAGCTAAGCAGCTGGGGGCTGGAATCCGCAGCGCAGGGATGCCCAAGCTTTCTGGGCACCCCCCGCTGCAAATTGCAGCCCGCAGCCGCCCCAGAAGATGGCGCGTTCATTGAAGCGCCATCCTCTGGCGCTGAACCCCGCTCTTCCCGCGGCCCTGGTAGCGGTGGCACGCTGGGTAATAGAGGTTAGGGCCAGCTTTGTATTATCAGCTGACCCTAAGCCCGAAATTTATGGCGGTCACGCCAATATTAGACATGACCGCCATGAATTTCTATTAAATTGTTTTAAAAAAAACACAACACAAGGAAATTTTTTTATTAGAAATAAAAAAAAAAGCCATTAGGGACTCCATCTTTAATTAAAAAAATCCTCTTCCGTCCGACGCAGTCCAAAACGCGATGTCCTCTCTGCTACATCCCCTGTGCATAAATATAGATGTCTATGCACAGGGAATAAGCAGACTGAGAACAATGTCAGCTCTGCTACATCATCTCTGTGCACAGACATTCATGTCTGTACACAGGGAATGAGCAGACTGAGAACAATCTCAGCTCTGCTACATCATCTCTGTGCACAGACATTCATGTCTGTACACAGGGAATGAGCAGACTGAGAACAATCTCAGCACTGCTACATCAGGCAGCAGGTGGGCTCTAGGACCCTGGAGCTGGCAGCCTGTACAGAGGAGACAGGATCTTATCTGTGCGAGTCAGCGATTACTTACAAAGTAAACGAGCAATGCAAATAAATGACAAAACTAGGATTGCTTCAGGCTGAAGCTTCCGAGACACATCTGCGATTTGTAAATCTCACACTACTCGCTATTACTCGCTTCCCCATTCATTAACATTGGACTCGCTAGACTCGCAACGAGTAGCGAGTCCTGTGCTCGGACTCGCTAGAGTCACGCGATTCCGAGTAATTTAGGATTCGCCCATCACTAAATACGAGCCCTTTTTATTCTATTGCACAACTGCCCGTTCTTTTATGACAAAAACATAACTATTCATCCAGGAATACATTAAAAATTCAAGATAGTAAAAACACCACAATATTATTAAACAAAATCCACCTATTAGATACACATAATTATTACACTTAAAAAATTCACATGAAAATTACATATAAAAACTTCATCTAAAAATTTCATATAAAAAAATTACATATAAAAAATACATATACAAATTATTAAAACATCATGAAATCTATACAAACGATCTAATCTTAAAAGATGACTTCTGCAAATGGTAATTATGGGTTTATATATTACTAGATGGCGGCCCGATTCTAAAGAATCGGGTAGTCTAGAATCCATATATAGTTTATTTACTAATAGTTACGGGAGTGCGGTGAAATGAATTGTGTGTATACAGGCGGCTCAGTGGGTAGCAGTGTACGGTGGCTCAGTGGTTAGCAGTGAGTGCGGTGGCTCAGTGGTTAGCAGTGAGTGCGGTGGCTCAGTGGTTAGCAGTGAGTGTGGTGGCTCAGTGGTTAGCAGTGAGTGCGGTGGCTCAGTGGTTAGCAGTGAGTGCGGTGAGATTGGTCAGCGCAGCGACGTGGGCAGAGTGGTCAGCGCAGAGGACAGGGGGAAGAGGACACAGAGGGGGCAGAGGACGCAGAGGACAGGGGACAGAGGAGGCAGAGGACAGGGGGCAGAGGAGGCAGAGGACAGGGGGCAGAGGAGGCAGAGGACAGGGGGCAGAGGAGGCAGAGGACAGGGGGCAGAGGAGGCAGAGGACAGGGGGCAGAGGAGGCAGAGGACAGGGGCAGAGGAGGCAGAGGACAGGGGGCAGAGGAGGCAGAGGACAGGGGGCAGAGGAGGCAGAGGACAGGGGGCAGAGGAGGCAGAGGACAGGGGCAGAGGACAGGGGGCAGAGGAGGCAGAGGACAGGGGGCAGAGGAGGCAGAGGACAGGGGGCAGAGGAGGCAGAGGACAGGGGCAGAGGACAGGGGGCAGAGGACAGGGGGCAGAGGACAGGGGGCAGAGGACAGGGGGCAGAGGAGGCAGAGGACAGAGGAGGCAGAGGACAGGGGGCAGAGGGGGCAGAGGAGGCAGAGGACAGGGGGCAGAGGACAGGGGGCAGAGGACAGGGGGCAGAGGACAGGGGGCAGAGGACAGGGGGCAGAGGACAGGGGGCAGAGGACAGGGGGCAGAGGACAGGGGGCAGAGGACAGGGGGCAGAGGACAGGGGGCAGAGGACAGGGGGCAGAGGACAGGGGGCAGAGGACAGGGGGCAGAGGACAGGGGCAGAGGACAGGGGGCAGAGGACACAGAGGGGGCAGAGGACGCAGAGGACAGGGGGCAGAGGAGAGGGGGCAGAGGACGCAGAGGAGAGGGGGCAGAGGACGCAGAGGACAGGGCGCAGAGGACAGGGCGCAGAGGACAGGGGGCAGAGGACAGGGGGCAGAGGACAGGGGGCAGAGGACAGGGGGCAGAGGACAGGGGGCAGAGGACGCAGAGGGGGCAGAGGACAGGGGGCAGAGGACAGGGGGCAGAGGAGAGGGGCAGAGGAGAGGGCAGAAGCAGAGACAGGGGCAGAGGAGCAGAGGACGGGGAGAGGACGCAGAGACAGGGAAGAGACCAGAGGGCAGAGGAGCAGAGGACAGGGCAGAGACAGGGAGAGACAGGGGGAGGACAGGGGCGAGACAAGAGGCAGAGGACGCAGTGAAGGGTAAGACAGGCAGAGGACAGGGCAGAGGACAGGGAGAGGAAGGGGCAGAGGAAGGGCAAGAAGGGCAGAGGACAGGGCAGACGACGGAGGACAGGGGAGACGCAAGAGGCAGGACAGAGGACAGGGGGCAGAGACAGGACAGGGAAGAGGACAGAGGAAGGAAGAGGACCAGGGGCAGAGACGCAGAGACAGGCAAGGACGCAGAGGACAGGGCAAGACGCAGAGGACAGGGAGAGGACCAAGACAGGAAGAGACAAGAGGGCAAGGACGCAAGACAGGGGCGGAAGGGGCAAGGACAGGGGCGAGGACAGGGCAGAGGACACAGAGGGGCAGAGACACAGAGGGCAGGACGCAGAGGGGGCAGAGGCGCAGAGGAAGGGGCAGAGGACGCAGAGGACAGGGCAGAGGACGCAGAGGACAGGGAGAGGACAGCAGGGCAGGGCAGAGGGCAGAGAGGCAGAGACAGGGGGCAGAGGAACAGGGGGCAGAGGACACAGAGGGGGCAGAGGACGCAGAGGCAGCAGAGGGCAGAGGAGAGGGGGCAGAGGACGCAGAGGGGGCAGAGGACGCAGAGGCAGGGCGCAGAGGGCAGGGCGCAGAGGACAGGGGCAGAGGACAGGGGCAGAGGACAGGGGGCAGAGGACAGGGGCAGAGGACAGGGCAGAGCCAGGAGGACGCAGAAGGGGGACAGAGGACAGGGGCAGAGGACAGGGGGCAGAGGAGAGGGGCAGAGAGGGAGGGAGGGGCAGAGGAACGCAGAGGACAGGGGGGGGCAGAGGGGACGCAGAGGACAGGGGAAGAGGACGCAGAGGACAGGGGAAGAGGACCAGAGGGGGCAGAAGGGGCAGAGGACAGGGGGCGAGAGCGGCAGGGGGCAGAGGACAGGGGGCAGAGGACAGGGGGCAAGAGAACAGGGGGCAGAGGACAAGAGGGGGCAGAGGACGCAGAGACAGGGGGCAGAGGACAGGGGGCAGAGGACAGGGGGCAAGGACAGGGGCAGAGGACAGGGGCAAGAGGCAGAGGACAGGGGGAGAGGAAGCAGAGGACAGGGCAGAGGACCAGGGCAGGGGCAGAGGACGGGGAGAGGACAGGGGAGAGGAGCAGAGGACAGGGGGAAAAGGCAGAGACAGGGGGAAGGACACAGAGGGACAGGGCGGCAGAGGACAGGGGCAGAGGACAGGGGCAGAGGAGGCAGAGGACAGGGGGGCAGAGGAAGCAGAGGACAGGGGCAGAGAGGACAGGGGCAGAGGGACAGGGGCAGGCAGAGGACAGGGGGCAGAGGACAGGGGCAGGAGGACAAGGGGCAGAGGACAGGGGGCAGAGGAGCAGAGGACAGGGGGCAGAGGGGCAGAGGACAGGGGGCAGAGGAGGGGCAGAGGACAGGGGGCAGAGAGGAGGCAGGGCAGGGGGCAGAGGACAGGGGCGAGAGGACAGAGGGCAGGGGAGAGGACAGGGGGAGAGGGCAGAGGACAGGGGGGCAGAGGACAGGGGGCAGAGGACAGGGGGCAGAGGACAGGGGGCAGAGAGGGCAGAGGACCAGGGGGCAGAGGAGCAGAGACAGAGGAGGCAGAGGACAGGGGGCAGAGGACAGAGGGGGCAGAGGAGCAGAGGGGGCAGAGGGCAGGGGGCAGAGGAGGCAGAGGACACGAGGCAGGGGCAGAGGACGGGCAGAGGACAGGGCAGAGGACAGGGGCAGAGGACAGGGGGCAGAGGACGCAGAGGACAGGGGCAGAGCAGGAGGCAGAGGACAGAGGGGCAGAGGACGCAGAGGACAGGGGGCAGAGGCAAGAGGGGGCAGAGGACGCAGAGGAAGGGGCAGAGGACAGGGAGGCAGGGACGCAGAGGACAGGGGGCAGAGGCAGGAGGCAGAGGACAGGGGGCAGAGGAGCAGAGGGGCAGAGGACAGGGCAGGGACAGGGGGCAGAGGACGGCGACAGAGGACAGGGGGCAGAGGAGGCAGAGGACAGGGGCAGAGGACGCAGAGGACAGGGGGCAGAGGAGGCAGAGGACAGGGGGCAGAGGAGGCAGAGGACAGGGGGCAGAGGAGGCAGAGGAGGCAGAGGACAGGGGGCAGAGGGGCAGAGGAGGCAGAGGACAGGGGGCAGAGGAGGCAGAGGACAGGGGCAGAGGACACAGGGGGCAGAGGAGGCAGAGGGGGCAGAGGGGGCAGAGGAGGCAGAGGAGGCAGAGGAGGCAGAGGGGGCAGAGGACAGGGGGCAGGGGAGAGGACAGGGGGCAGAGGACAGGGGGCAGAGGACAGGGGCAGAGGACAGGGGGCAGAGGACAGGGGGCAGAGGACAGGGGGCAGAGGACAGGGGGCAGAGGACAGGGGGCAGAGGACAGGGGGCAGAGGACAGGGAGGCAGAGGACAGGGGCGGGACAGAGGACAGGGGGCAGAGGACGCAGAGGACAGGGGGCAGAGGACAGGGCAGAGGACAGGGGGCAGAGGACCAGAGGACAGGGGGCGCAGAGGACAGGGGGCAGAGGACAGGGGGCAGAGGCAGGGGGCAGAGGACAGGGGGGCAGAGGACAGGGGGCAGAGGACAGGGGGCAGAGGAACAGAGGGGCAGAGGACGAGGGGGCAGCAGAGGACAGGGGGCAGAGGGGCAGGGACGCAGAGGACAGGGGGCAGAGGACCAGGGAGAGGGGCAGGATGGAGCACGGGGGGCAGATGGAGCATGCGGGGGCGGAGGATGGAGCTGGACGGGAGGGGGAGCAGGATGGAATTGGGGGGTGGGGGGCAGAGGCCGGCGGGGGTAGGATGGAGCGGGGGGGCAGGATGGAGTCGGCGGGGGGCAGGATGGAGCCGGCGGGGGGGTAAGATGGAGCTGGGGGGGGGCAGGATGGAGCGGCGGGGGGGCAGGATGGAGCCGGGGGGGGGCAGGATGGAGCCGGAGGGGGGGCAGGATGGAGCCGGAGGGGGGGCAGGATGGAGCCGGGGGGGGGCAGGATGGAGCTGGCGGGGGGGGATGAGCGGATGGAGATGGATGGCGGGGGGGGCAGAATGGAGCGGGTGGGGGGGGCAGGATGGAGCGGGGGGGGGCAGGATGGAGCGCGGGGGGGGGCAGGATGGAGCCGGAGGGGGGGGGCAAGGATGGAGCGGTGGGGGGGGGCAGGATGGAGCTGGCGGGGGGGGCAGATGGAGGGTGGGGGAGGATGGAGCGGTGTGGGAGGGGCAGATGGAGCAGTGGGGGGGCAGATGGAGCGGTGGGGGGGCAGGATGGAGCGGGGGGGGGTGAGCGATGTGGGGGGCAGGATCGGCGGGGGGGGGATGGAAGGATGAGCGAGGCGGGGGGGGGAGAGCAGGATGGAGGGGAGTGGGGTGGGGGTGGAGATGGAGCTGGGGGGGGGGAGGATGGAGCGGTGCAGGGGGCAGGATGGAGCTGGTGTGGGAGGGCAGGATGGGAGCAGTGTGGGGGGGGGCAGGATGAGCAGCGGTGGGGGGGGAGGATGGAGACGGTGGGGGGGGATGGAGACGGTGTGGGGGGGCAGGATGGAGTCGGCGGGCGGGGGTAGGATGGATAGGATGGAGGCGGGGGGGGGGGGCAGGAGGGGGCAGGGCGTGGGGGGGGCAGGATGGAGTGGTGTGGTGGGGGGCATGATGGAGCGGTGGGGGGGGCAGGATGGAGGGGGTGGGGGGCAGGATGGAGCGGTGGGGGCAGGATGGAGACGGTGTGGGGGGGGGCAGGATGGAGTCAGCGGGGGGGTAGGATGGATAGGATGGAGCGGGCGGGGGGGGCAGGATGGAGCTGGTGGGGGGGGCAGGATGGAGTTGGCGGGGGGGCATGATGAAGTCGGTGGGGGGGCAGGATGGAGCTGGTGGGGGGGCAGGATGGAGATGGTGGGGGGGGGCAGGATGGAGCCGGCGGGGGCGGGATGGAGCTGGTGTGGTGGGGGGCATGATGGAGGCAGTGGGGGGGTAGGATGGAGCGGGCGGGGGGTGCAGGATGGAGCCGGTGGGGGGGCAGGATGGAGCTGGTGTGGGGGGGGCAGGATGGAGTCAGCGGGGGGGGGGGGGGGGGGAATGAAGGATGGAGCGGGCGGGGGGGACAGGATGGAGTCGGCGGGGGCAGGGGGTAGGTTGGAGGCGGGGGGGCAGGATGGAACTGTTGTGGGGGGGCAGGATGGAGGTGGTGGAGGGGGGGCTGGATGCAGCGGGTGGGGGGCGGGCAGGATGGAGGGGGGGCAGGATGGAGCAGAGGGGGATGTGTGCTATGGAGCAGGGGGGGGGGCAGGTTGGAGCCGGTGGGGGGTAGAGGCAGGATGGATGGGAGGATACTCACCCGTGTGGCGGCTCGCAGGACCTGTGGTTGACTGGGAAACCGATCAGCTGATCGGTTTCCCAGGCAACCACAGGTCCTCAAGCCATGGAGCTATAGGACGTAGATGGAGCGCGCCGGCGGACGGGTGAGTATCCTCTATGAGGGATTTATTATTTTTAGTAGAAGCAAGCAGGGTGGGGGCAGCAGGAGCCGCGGGGGGGAAGGACGACCCGCGGGGGGGCAAGACGACCCGCGGGGGGGCAAGACGACCCGCGGGGGGCCCGCAGGAGCCGCGGGGGGGCAGGACGACCCGCGGGGGGCATGAGTAGCTGCGGGGGGCCGCAGGAGCCGCGGGGGGGCAGGACGACCCGCGGGGGGGCAAGACGACCCGCGGGGGGGCATGAGTAGCTGCGGGGGGCCCGCAGGAGCCGCGGGGGGGGCAGGAGGACCCGCGGGGGGGCCGCAGGAGCTGGGGAGCCGCATGTGTGGCAAGCGGGAGAGAACCGGCTGATGCCGGTCATCTGCGGGCGGCGTCGGGAGAACCGCATGTCCTCCGCTCTGAGCTGCAACATTGGGGGGAGGATGAGAACCGAGCGGCGGGAGGAGGAGCGGGAGGAAGGGGCTGGAGCGGCGGAGAGAGGAGCGGGAGGACTGGGCCGGAGGAGAGAGGAGGCGCCGGGACACAGGGGTCGTGGGAGTTTAACGGCTGGTGGGCGCTAAAGCGCCCACTTCCGATTCCGGTCTGATTACACAGGTCGGAGGCCATCACGGAAGTTGGCCGGATTGGCCGGAAGTGGCCTTCGGGTTTTATATCATAGATTCTCTATTGAGAGATTAAGGCCCTCCGGTGCCAATGTACCCATTTTAAAAATCCAATACATTTCTTTCTTATTTAATTTCTCAATCCTATCATGTACTTCCTCACTTATTTGTTCTAGGATTATTAATTTAAGACTGGTGGGATCCCTTTCATGTATCTGATGATAGTGTCTTGAGATGCTGTGATTTAAATACCCCTTTCTGATATTTGATCTGTGCTTATTCAGCCTAGCCTGCATTGTCTGGATCGTTCTACCTATATATTGGAGTTTGCAGGGACACTCCAACATATATATTACAAATTGTGATCTACAATCCATTCTCTGTTTAATTGGGAACGATTCTTCAGTTGTATTGGATGTGAACTTATTACATCCATGTACAATGCTATTGCAACATTCACATCGTCGTGAGTTGCATTTATAGCACCCATTTTTTATTTTTTCATTGGTCTTTGTTTGTTGTTCTTTACTCCCAATGTTCATATTTTTTATTTTGTTCGGGGCTATTAAGGCCTGGAGGGTTCTCCCTCTTCTAAAAATAATCTCCGGTTTTTCTGTTATAATTTTTGAGAGGATGGGATCCCCCTTTAAAATAAACCAGTATTTACCTAAAATTGTGTAAATTTCCCTATATGATTGGTTGAAAGTTGTTACTAGATTACACCTATAATTTACAATATCGTTCTCCCCTTCTTTCATTTTTCTTTCTTTATTTAATTCCATTTGCTTAATTATCTCACTGTGTGTGTGGTTTTTACTTCTATTATAAGCATCCGCAAGGAGTCTGCTCGGGTATCCTCTCTCTCTAAACCTTCTATTTAGTATAGAGGCTTCTTGTTTGAAATTAGTCTCATTTGTACAGTTTTTTCTGATTCTGAGGTACTGTCCATAAGGTATATTTTTAATCCAGGTGGGCAGGTGGCTACTATTAAACTCCAGATAACTATTTACATCCACATTTTTTAAAAAAGTGGATGTGGTTATCTCTCCCTCCTCATTGATGGTAATCATGAGGTCCAGGAACTGTATATTTTTGTCTGAGATATTCATAGTGAAAAAAAGTCCCCAGTTATTTAGGTTTAACCCCATAACGACGGCCTAACGTCCAGAGACGTCTGAAAAAGAGGGTACTTATGCCTGGCTGACGTCTGCAGACGTCAGCCAGGGAAAGTGCTCTAGCGCCCCCCAGTGGTCAAAAATCTCCGGGGTTTCAGCTACCGGGGGTAGCTGAGACCCCCAAGATTATGAATCGGGCCAGTTTTTACCGGTACCCGCCATGTGATCACGGTTATACACCGTTTACCGGTGTATAACCGTGATCACATAAATATACAGCGAACCGCCGGTAAAAAACAATGATTTATCTGTCATGCCACAGGGTCAAACCCGTGGCATGAAGAGAAATCATCTGCCCCCCCCCCCCCCCAGTACCGGTACACAGCCCCCGGTACCGGTACTCAGCCCCCACCCCTCCCCTCCTCCTAAAATGGCGCCGCAGCGCGTCAGCAACTAATGCCCGACATCATCTCCCTCCCATCTGACAGCTCAGATGGGAAGGAGATGATCCGTACTCCCCCGCTCTGCCCCCCCTCCAGGTCACTGGCCCCCCCCGGTCATATACCCCCCCCCCCCTTTCATCCTCTACATGTTCCCTGTGGCCCGGCTCCTTCCAGCCCCTGCCGCCATCATCTGATCTCCCTCCCATCTGACAGCTCAGATGGAGGGAGATTGTAAATATTCCCCCGCTCTGCCCCCCTGCCCCGTCAGTACTCCCCCACCCCCGGAGGTCTCCTGAGGCTGATACTCACCATCATCCCGGTGCGGCTCCCGCTGCTTCTTCCGGCCTCTTCATCTTCCTGTCTGCCGGCATGCGCAGACAGAACAGAGACTGCTCTGCCTGCGCATAGTGACAGGGCATGATCTCAGTGAGGTCATGTCAGGTCACCATCATCGGTTCCCACAGGGGTCAATTGTGATTCCATCATGAGATCACAATTGACCCTTTGTGAACCAAGGATCCTGACCTGCCATGACCTCACTGCGATCATGAGCTGTCAGTCTATGCAGAGACTGCTCTGTCTGCAATTAGACTGACAGCTCATGATCGCAGTGAGGTCATGGCTGGTCAGGATCCTTGGTTCACAAAGGGTCAATTGTGATCTCATGATGGGATCACAATTGACCCTTTGTGAACCAAGGATGGTGACCTGCCATGACCTCACTGCGATCATGAGCTGTCAGTCTAATTGCAGACAGAGCAGTCTCTGCATAGACTGACAGCTCATGATCGCAGTGAGGTCATGGCAGGTCAGGATCCTTGGTTCACAAAGGGTTAATTGTGATCTCATGATGGGATCACAATTAACCCTTTGTGAACCAAGGATCCTGACCTGCCATGACCTCACTGAGGTCATGACCTGTCATTCTCCTGGAAGAATGCCAGCTTTTATAGCATATGGGGGACACCCCCATATGCTGTAAAAGTCTGGAAATGATCGAGGGACCTCCCACTGGACTACGTCGGACCTTCCTACTGGACTACGTCGGATGCCAAAGAATAATAAAGATGGGGTCTAAATAGTGTCTGTGTTTTTTCTAATAAAAATATTTTTTTCTGTCTTGTGTCTTCTTTACAATTTACTAGGGATTCTTAATGGCCCGGTCTAATATTGGCCAGACATTAACAATCTCGGGCTTAGTGCCAGCTGCAAAAAAGCTGGCATTAACCCCTTATTACCCTGTCTGCCACCGCTACACGGCAGCTGGAAGAGCTGGATACAGCGCCAGAAAATGGCGCTTCTATGAATGCGCCGTTTTCTGGGGCGGCTGTGGGCTGCAATTCGCAGCGGGGGGGGGCCCAGAAAGCTTGGGCCTCCCTACGCTGAGGATTCCAGCCCCCAGCTGCCTAGTTGTACCTGGCTGGCCCAAAAACATGGCGAAGCTCACGCCGTTTTTTTTTAAAATTATTTCATGAAATAATTTAAAAAAAAAGAGCTTCCCTATATTTTTGGTTTCCAGCCAGGTAAAACTAGGCAGAAGGGGTTGGTGGCAGTCCGTAGCTGCCTGCTGTACCTGGCTGGACCAAAAGTGTGGCGAAGCCCCACGTCATTTTTTTTTTAATTTAATAAAGAAATACTAGAACAAAAAAATGCAGGAGAGGAGACGACCAGGACACGGTGTCTCCGGATCTTGTGCACATGCTCTAAGGCTGCTTTCACATCAGCGGCTTTTGCCGATTGCGGCAAATGCGGTGAAAAAAACGCATCTGCCGCGATTACCGCATAACCGCTGCACTTGCGGCACAGTTGTGGCAAGTCCCATGCAATGTCTATGGGGCTTGCGGTAAGTGTACGGCAGGTGCGGCAAGTGCGGTTTTGGCACTTGCGGCAGGTGCAGCCGCGAAAAAAACCACGGTCTGCCGCTTTTTTTTTGCTGATACCGCACTTGCCGCACCTGCCGCAAGCCCGCATAGACATTCTATGGGGCTTGCAGCAACTGTGCCGCAAGTGCAGCAGTTATGCAGTAATCACGGCAGATGCATTTTTTTCACCGCATCTGCCATGAACGGCAAAAATGTGAAAGTACCCTAAAAGTGAGAAATTGTGCGAAAAAAAGAAAATGTTCAATATGACGTTATCAAATTCTGTGAAGTAGCTGTAGGTTCTAAATGCTCACTATACCACTAGATATAATCCGTGAGGCGTCTAGTTTCCAAAATGGGGTCCCTTGTGGGGGAGCTCCAATGTTTAGGCACACAGGGGCTCTCCATATGTGACATGGTGTCCGCTAACTATTGGAGCTAATTTTCCATTCAAATTGCTAGCGGACACCATGTCGCATATGGAGAGCCCCCTGTATGCCTAAACATTGGAGCTCCCCCACAAGTGACCCCATTTTGGAAACTAGACCCCCCAAGGAACATATCTAGATGCATAATAAGTACTTTCAACCCCCAGATGCTTCACAAATTGATCCATAAAAATGAAAAAAGAAAATTTTTGTGGAAAAGAAAGTACTTTTTCATTTTTACAGATCAGTTTGTGAAGCACCTGGGGGTTCAAAGTGCTCACTATGCATCTAGATAAGTTCCTTGGGGCGTATAGTTTACAAAATGAGGTCACTTGTGGGGGAGCCCCAATGTTTAGACACACAGGGGCTCGCCATACGTGACATGGTGTCCGCTAACAATTGGAATTGTAAGTTGATACTATGTCGTGTATGGCGATCCCCTGTGTGCCTAAACATTGAAGCTCCCCCACAAGAGACCCCATTTTGGAATCTAGACACCCCAAGGAATTTATTTAGATGCATAGGGAGAACTTTGGACCCCCAGGTGCTTCACAAATTGATCAATAAAAATGAAAAAGTACTTTTTTTTCACAAAAATCTTCTTTTTTTTTCCTTTTACGGACTAATTTGTGAAGCACCTGGGTATCAAAGTGCTCACTATGCATCTAGATATGTTCCTTGGGGGGTCTAGTTTCCAAAATGGGGTCACTTGTGGGGGAGCGCCAATGCTTAGGCACACAGGGGCTCCCCATATGCGACATGGTGTCCGCTAACAATTTGAATGGAAAATTAGCTCCAATAGTTAGCGGACACCATGTCGCGTATGGAGAGCCCCTGTGTGCCTAAACATTGGAGCTCCCCCACAAGTGACCCCATTTAAGAAACTAGACATCCCATGGAATGTATTTAGATGCATAGTGAGCTCTTTGAACCCCCAGGTGCTTCACAAATTGATCCGTAAAAATGAAAAAGTACTTTCTTTTCCACAAAAATTTTCTTTTTTCATTTTTATGGTTTCATTTGTGAAGCACCTGGGGGTTCAAAGTGCTCATCACCCATCTAGATAAGTTCCTTGGGTGGTCTAGTTTCCAAAATGGGGTCACTTGTGAGGGAGCTCCAATGTTTAGGCACACAGGGGCTCTCCATACACAACATGGTCTCCGCTAACAATTGGAGCTAATTTTCCATTCAAATTGTTAGCGGACACCATGTCGCGTATGGAGAGCCCCCGTGTGCCTAAACATTGGAGCTCCCCCACAAGTGACCCCATTTTGGAAACTAGACACCCCAAGGAATTTATTTAGATGCATAGTGAGCACTTTGAACCCTCTGATGCTTTACAAATTGATCCGTACAAATTAAAAAGTACTTTTTTTTTCACAAAAACTTTCTTTTGTCCTCAATTTTTTAATTTTCACATGAGCAACAGGATAAAATGCATCCTAAAATTTGTTGGCCAATTTCTCCTGAGTACACCGATACCTCATATGTGGTCATAAACCACTGTTTGGGCGCACGGCAGGACTCGAAAGGGAAGGAGCGCCATTTGACTTTTTGAATGGAAAATTAGCTCCAAAAATCAAATTGCGCTCCCTTCCTTCTGAGCCCTGCTGTGCGCCCAAACAGTGGTTTATGACCACATATGAGGTATCGGTGTACTCAGGAGAAATTGCCCAACAAATTTTAGGATGCATTTTATCCTGTTGCCCATGTGAAAATTAAAAAATTGAGGCTAAAAGAAGATTTTTGTTGGAAAAATTAAAATGTCCATTTTTTGTTTCCACTTTGCTTTAGTTCCTGTAAAGCACCTGAAGGGTTAATAATCTTATTGAATGTAGTTTTGAGTAGCTTGAGGGGTGCAGTCTTTGGAATGGTGTCACTTTTGGGTGTTTTCTGTCATGTAGACCCCTCAAAGGGACTTCAAATGTGATGTGGTCACTAAAAAAATGGTTTTGTAAATTTTGCTGGAAAAATGAGAAATTGCTGATGAACTTTGAACCCTTATAATGTCCTAACCGAAAAAAAATTTTTTCCCAAAATTGCGCTGACGTAAAGTAGACATGTGGGAAATGTTATTTATTAACTATTTTGTGTCACATAACGCTCCGGTTTAACAGAATAAAAATTAAAAATTTGAAAATTGTGAAATTTTCAACATTTTTGCCAATTTTTTAATATTTTCACAAATAAACGCAAAAATTATCGACCTAAATTTACTACCAACATGAAGCCCAATATGTCACGAAAAAACAATCTCAGAATCGCTCGGATTCAATGAAGCGTTCCAGAGATATTACCTCATAAAGGGAGAGTGGTCAGAATTACAAAAAACGGTCTAGTCATTTAGGGGGAAATTGGCTCAGTCACTAAGGGGTTAATGAATTCACAAATTCTGTTGCTTCCTCCCTGGTACCAGTCCAAATAATTATTAAATCATCAATAAAATGCTTAAAAAATTTTATGTGTTTTTTACCCAAACTAGACTGTGCGATGGACCGAGACTCGAACGCCCCCATATATAATCCAGCATAACTGGGGGCGAATCTCGTGCCCATCGCACAGCCTTTAATCTGTTTAAACAGTTTATCCTCAAAAGAAAACACATTATTTTCTAAAATAAATTCAATTCCAGCACCAATAAATTCTTTCTGTTTCACCAGGATCTTTTTATCCTGTCTTAAAAAATGATTGATGACCCCTATACCTTTTTGATGCGGGATATTTGAATACAGGGACCTGACATCTAAAGTGATAAGTAGGGAACCTTTTAATTGGGGGAGTTTTGTTATTAAGCTGATCAAATGTGAGGAATCCTTAAGATATGAGTCTAATTTTAAATTATATTGCTGTAAAAATAAATCCACATAATGGGAAAGGTTACTGGTCATGCTCTCAATCCCTGAAATAATTGGGCGCCCTGGTGGATCTGTTTTATTCTTATGGATTTTTGGCAAAAAATAAAAATGGGGGACTTTATATCTATTTATATTCAGAAATCTAAATTCTTTTTTGTTTAAAATTCCTTCCGCCCTAGCTTCTATTATCAGAAGTTTATATTTTATAAATAATTCCTCCAATGGGCTTTTATCCAGTTTTATGTAGAATTCTTTGTCCTCCAACATCCTAATACTCCTATTTATATACCATTCCCGATCCATTATGACCGTCCCTCCCCCTTTGTCAGCTTTTTTAATTATTATATTTTTATTTTCCCTTATCTTATTTAGAGCCAATCTTTCCCTAAAAGTTAAATTATCCTTCTGTTTACTGTTTTCAAAACTGCGTATTTCTTTAAGTGCCAATTGTTGGAAAGTCTCAAGGTGAGGTCCTTTAAAATATGTAGGGTAGAAATTACTTCTTATTTTAGGATCTATATGTGAATATTTATCCTCCTTTAGTATATCTAATTCTATATTCTCTTTTTCTTTTATTTTGGCACAATTCCTTCCTTTTATTTTTTCCATTTGGAAATATCTTTTCACTGTTAATTTCCTGATATACTCATTGAAATCCCTGTATAGGGTCAATTGATCTAATCTTGCCTTTGGGCAGAAGGAAAGGCCCCTTTCCAATAATTTTATCTCATCCTCCGTTAATTCTGTTTGTGATATGTTGAAAATCCCTCTTTCTGAGCTATCTAATCTACCTTCGTTTTCTTCTTTTTTATTTTCTCTACTTCTGGGGATAGATGCACGGTTTCTACCTCTCCCTCCTCTGCACCCTCTGCTTCTCTCTTTCTTTTTACCTTTCTGCCGTTTACTTGAAAAAAATGGGTGATTTTTTTATTATTTTTATTACTATTATTAATTGATCTAGGATCTAATTCCCCCTTTTCTTTATTCTTATTTGTATTTTCATTTATTTCTCCCACTATTTTTGTGTTTTGTATGATGTTATTAAACTCTGTGTCGTCCCTATTTTCCGTGCCCTCTATATAAAATTCCCATAAATCATTTTTACCTAATAATTGTGTACCCTCTTCCAATGACGAATTCAGTGCCTTTTCTATATTCACCCCTATTGTTTCAAGTGGATTTGGTAACTTTTGATATAGTGTGTCATCTAAATCTAATATTTGATTTTGTGTTAACTGCTGTGTGGTTGTATGTAATGTGAATAAATCAAATGAATTATTATTTGTGCTATTAATTTCCCCTATTTTTTGTTTATTTTCCTGGATCAATTCAATAAAGTCTATTAATGGTATTTGGTCACTGACTGGAGTAGGCTCTTCTTGCCTATTACTATTGATTATGCTACCTGATTTGTTTTTACTTCTTCTTCTTTTCTGTGAGTTGGATAATGATTCTTCCTGCTTTTCTAAACTATTGTTTACATTATCTGTCATTATATTCAAGTTCTCTCCTTTTTTATTATTTTTATTCTCATTTTTGTTCTTGTTCCCATCTATTTTTTTATCTATTTTTTTATTATTGTTGTTAGCTTTTTTTATCTGATTATTTTCCTCACTCTTTTTGATTCCCACATTTACCTCCATTCATTAACGTTTTTTTATGTGACTCATATTGTATCCTTTGTTCTTCTGTTATCTCCCATTCTTTTATCTTGCTATTGTTCTTATTTTTATTTATATTTTTATTCTCATTTTTTCCTTTATTCTGAGTTACTTGTTTATTAATTTCTACCATTTCCTTTTCCTTTTCTGTTTCCAATTTTGATGTTTTGTCATTTTTGCTCATCAAGGAATTATTTTCTCCTAATGGAAGGGCTGATTTTGTACCTGCATTTTTATTTATTTTGTCTCTTATAAATTTATTCACTTTCTTTTTAATAATTTCTTCCTCAAATTTACTTAATTTTATTCTCAGGGTTTGATTATATTCCCAAAAATCAACACTGTGTGTGTATTTTTCCACACACCCACAGATGTTCCTCATCTCCTGAATGGCTTCTTCCGCTAGTTTAATCCTTTTTTGTAATAGGATTTGTAGCATACCTATGGAACAATTTTCCATGTAATCGTCCCATATTTTTGTATACTCCAAATCATGGGGATAAGTTGATTTTTGTGATAATTTTAATCCTTTTGGGATCACTTTTTCCGCTAAATATTTTTCAATAAAAATGGCATCTAGTTGATTTATAATTTCTATTTTGCACTTATTCTCATAATTGCAGAATATACTAACCATTTTTTTATTTTCCTCCTCATTTAACCTCTCTCTGTTCTCATGTGTTTCCATCATGTCTATATTCCTATTTTCCCCTAAGAATTCTGAAATCAGGTGTTCCCTAATTATTTCTCTATTAGTTGTATAAAAATCCATTGGACTTATATGAACTCTGTTACAATATATTACTAACAATGTTCACTGCTAGTTACACTTGTGATTAATTGCCCAATTAGTCCTTCAGTTTTTCCTGCAGGCTGTTCAATGATTATCAATCGAATGCAATTCAATGAAGGTTAATCCTTTTTCATTCCTTTGCAGCAGGCTGCAGACCGCGGTGACCGCTCCAACCGGTATACATGTAATGAGATATAGAAATTGGTTGCGCCACCCTGCTTTATGTTTTATATCCACCCTCTGTTAAGTCACCGTTACACTCACCTTTTCCTGTTGTGCTGTCCGCACAACAGGGGGGCTCACGTAGTGAGTGCACGGGGTCTCTCTCTGGACGGTGTGGATTTCTTTCCCTTTTTCCTCGGTGTCCGCCTGTGTAATTGCACGTGATCCGTCACGTGTTTTCCTCTCCTCTGTTAGATTTGTCTTCTCTTCCGGAGCTGCTCCACCGCTCTCCCCATAAGGAGATGGATATGCAGGCAATGGAATAAAACGATGTTTGGGTGAGCGCTGGGATATGAAGACAGCTACACTTCAACAAGTATTTTACCTGTAAGTTTATTGTTCAAATCACACTAGGTCCTCTCCCACAACATGTTTCGACGCTCAGGGCGTCTTCCTCAAGTGGATATCAGACCTTACATTTGGTATCCTTATAAATCCTCCATTAACCAATCCCTTGCTTTTAGGTTTAAAATAGCTTTTTTTTTTATTAACTCTTTCCTATCCAAATGTCTAAATGGCTATATAAGCAGTTCTATTTAATGCACAATACGAGCCCTTTTTATTCTATTGCACAACTGCCCGTTCTTTTGTGACAAAAACATAATTATTCATCCAGGAATACATTAAAAATTCAAGATAGTAAAAACACCACAATATTATTAAACAAAATCCACCTATTAGATACACATAATTATTACACTTAAAAAATTCACATGAAAATTACATATAAAAACTTCATCTAAAAATTTCATATAAAAAAATTATATAAAAAATACATATACAAATTATTAAAACATCATGAAATCTATACAAACGATCTAATCTTAAAAGATGACTTCTGCAAATGGTAATTATGGGTTTATATATTATTCTCTATTGAGAGATTAAGGCCCTCCGGTGCCAATGTACCCATTTTAAAAATCCAATACATTTCTTTCTTATTTAATTTCTCAATCCTATCATGTACTTCCTCACTTATTTGTTCTAGGATTATTAATTTAAGACTGGTGGGATCCCTTTCATGTATCTGATGATAGTGTCTTGAGATGCTGTGATTTAAATACCCCTTTCTGATATTTGATCTGTGCTTATTCAGCTTAGTCTGCATTGTCTGGATCGTTCTACCTATATATTGGAGTTTGCAGGGACACTCCAACATATATATTACAAATTGTGATCTACAATCCATTCTCTGTTTAATTGGGAACGATTCTTCAGTTGTATTGGATGTGAACTTATTACATCCATGTACAATGCTATTGCAACATTCACATCGTCGTGAGTTGCATTGATAGCACCCATTTTTTATTTTTTCATTGGTCTTTGTTTGTTGTTCTTTACTCCCAATGTTCATATTTTTTATTTTGTTCGGGGCTATTAAGGCCTGGAGGGTTCTCCCTCTTCTAAAAATAATCTCCGGTTTTTCTGTTATAATTTTTGAGAGGATGGGATTGGTTAATGGAGGATTTATAAGGATACCAAATGTAAGGTCTGATATCCACTTGAGGAAGACGCCCTGAGCGTCGAAACATGTTGTGGGAGAGGACCTAGTGTGATTTGAACAATAAACTTACAGGTAAAATACTTGTTGAAGTGTAGCTGTCTTCATATCCCAGCGCTCACCCAAACATCGTTTTATTCCATTGCCTGCATATCCATCTCCTTATGGGGAGAGCGGTGGAGCAGCTCCGGAAGAGAAGACAAATCTAACAGAGGAGAGGAAAACACGTGACGGATCACGTGCAATTACACAAGCGGACACCGAGGAAAAAGGGAAAGAAATCCACACCGTCCAAACAGACCCCGTGCACTCACTACGTGAGCCCCCCTGTTGTGCGGACAGCACAACAGGAAAAGGTGAGTGTAACGGTGACTTAACAGAGGGTGGATTTAAAACATAAAGCAGCGTGGCGCAACCAATTTCTATATCTCATTATCTGTGTGGTGTGTGTCTCTGTGTGGTGTGTGTCTCTGTGTGGTGTGTGTCTCTGTGTGGTGTGTGTGTCCCTGAGGGGTGAGTGCATGTGTCCCTATAGGGTGTGTATGTGTGTGTGTCACTGTGGGGGGTCTGTGTGGTGTGTGTGTGTCTTTGTAGTGTGTGTGTCCCTGTGGGGTGAGTGCATGTGTTCCTATAGGGTGGCTATGTGTGTGTGTCCCTGTGGGGGGGTCTGTGTGGTGTGTGTGTCTGTGTCATGTGTGTCTCATTGTGGTGTGTGTGTGTATCCCTGTGGGGTGAGTGCATGTGTCGCTATAGAGTGTGTGTGTGTCCCCTTGGGGGTGTGTGTGTGTCTCTATGTTGTGTGTGTCTCTATGTTGTGTGTGTCTCTGTGTTGTGTGTGTCTGTTGTGTGTGTCTCTGTGTTGTGTGTGTCTCTTTGTGGTGTGTGTGTGTTTGTTCGGGTGCGTGGTGAGTATCCAATGTTGGGGCTGCACCTTAGCGACTATACACTTGCTGTTACTCTTTGTGTGCGTGTGTTGTGTATACATGTCCCCGTGCGTGGTGAATATCTCATGTTGGGGCCCCACCTTAGTGACTATATGCTGGTATATGCTGTTAGTCTTTGGCGCTATCATTAAGCCCCTCTCATTCACAACTGTCAACTGGTAACTGTCACTTTTTCCCCATTATGTAGATAGGGGCAAAATTGTTTGGTGAATTGGAATGCGCGGGGTTAAAATGTCACCTCACAACATAGCCTGTGACGCTCCCGGGGTCCAGACGTAGGACTGTGCAAAATTTTGTCTCTATAGCTGACATCTGTCGATTTTCCTCCAACTCTTTTCCATTCACTTTTTCCCCATTATGTAGATAGGGGAAACATTTTTTGGTGAACTGGAACGTGCAGGGTTAAAATTTAGCCTCACAACATAGACTATGACGCTCCCGGGGTCAAGACGTGCGACTGTGCAAAATTTTGTAGCTGTAGCTGGCAGCTGTCGATTTTCCTCCAATACTTTTCCATTCACTTTTTCCCCATTATGTAGATAGGGCCAAAATTGTTTGGTGAACTGGAATGCGCAGGGTTAAAATTTCGCCTCACAACATAGCCTATGACGCTCCCGGGGTCGAGACGTGTGACTGTGCAAACTTTTGTGTCTATAGTTGCGACGGTGTAGATGCCAATCCCGGATATACACACATACACACACACATACACACATACACACATTCAGCTTTATATATTAGACTAGCTGTAGTACCCGGCTACGCCCGGGTTAATAAATAACTGATGTTAGCTATAACAAAATAGAATTTGAATATGTCACATTAATGACCTGTAGGAAAATAGAAGTTGAGCTGTGATTGATTGCTATAGGCAGCCTAATAAATCTCCAGCCAACAGTAAACCCACCCCCTGGCCAGGCAGTATATGTTACCTCACACATACACATAATAGACAGCTCATGTGACTGACATCTGCCTTAATTCCCTATATGGCACATGTATTGCACATTGGCTGTTTTTAATCAGATGTTTATGTTTGGAAAATAAAGATAGCACACGTATGAGGCTAGTTGTGTGAGGTGATTTGTGCACATCTGTTTCTGTGTGTGTGTGTGTGTCCCTGGGGTGTGTATGTGTGTGTCCCTGTGGGGGGGTCTGTGTGGTGTGTGTCTGTTGTGTGTCTCTTTGTGGTGTGTGTGTCCCTGTGGGGTGAGTGCATGTGTCCCTATAGGGTGTGTATGTGTGTGTGTCCCTGTGGAGGGGTATGTGTGGTGTGTGTGTGTGTCTCTTTGTGGTGTGTGTGTCCCTGTGGGGTGAGTGCATGTGTCCCTATAGGGTGGCTATGTGTGTGTGTCCCTGTGGGGGGGGGGGTCTGTGTGGTGTGTGTGTCTGTGTCATGTGTGTCTCATTGTGGTGTGTGTGTGTGTCCCTGTGGGGTGAGTGCATGTGTCGCTATAGAGTGTGTGTGTGTCCCCTTGGGGTGAGTGCATGTGTCGCTATAGAGTGTGTGTGTGTCCCCTTGGGGGGGTGTGTGTGTCTCTGTGTTGTGTGTGTCTCTTTGTGGTGTGTGTGTGTTTGTTCGGGTGCGTGGTGAGTATCCAATGTTGGGGCTGCACCTTAGCGACTATACACTTGCTGTTACTCTTTGTGTGCGTGTGGTGTGTATACATGTCCCCGTGCGTGGTGAATACCTCATGTTGGGGCCCCACCTTAGTGACTATATGCTGGTATATGCTGTTAGTCTTTGGCACTGTCATTAAGCCTCTCTCATTCACAACTGTCAACTGGTAACTGTCACTTTTTCCCCATTATGTAGATAGGGGCAAAATTGTTTGGTGAATTGGAATGCGCAGGGTTAAAATTTCGCCTCACAACATAGCCTATGACGCTCCTGGGGTCGAGACGTGTGACTGTGCAAAATTTTGTGGCTATAGTTGCGACCGTGTAGATTCCAATCCCGGATACACACACATACACACATTCAGCTTTATATCTTAGATGAGCAGTTTGAGCTTAATAAACTGCTCCTTAATGTTTTTACGGTTAAAAACATGTTTTGGTGTCATTTTATGCTGCCAAGCGAGCTCCTAGGTGAGCGCTACCTCACAACATTTAAACACTTGACACTTTAGATGCTAGCACAAATTTCCACATTAATATAGTAGTTGTATTTTTTTTTAGCAAATATGGTTATATGGGACAACCCATGAATTATCAATTGTTTTGATATGTAGTGCCAATGTTTCTATGGTAAATTGGATAGCCATCAATTTCTTTACTGGTATGTTGTGGAAATTTTTTGGGAAATCCTTTGGTTCAGTGTGCATGATCCATACATGGATAGTAAGGATTGGCTTCACTAGAGGGACCGTGAATCATGTTTGTCAGAACAATGTTGTGGAGCTGAGGGTATGTTATCATGTCAGGAATTTCAGCCCACACAATATTATCTATCTCGTCTTCAGTTCTGATTTTCGAATTTTTGTCAAGTATGATTAAAATATGTGCATGTGGCAGGCCACGCTTTTGAAATTCGATGACATGCACGATAGCACAAACGTGTCCAAATAATCCATTGTTAATGTCAGATAACAGGGATTCAAGTTTAATTTTAAAGACCCGTGCAACTTAGGGAGCGTGCGCACGATCAGTGTACGCAGCGTTTTGGACGCAGCGTCTTGCCGCTGCGTCCAAAATGCTGCGTAGTACAGTACCAGCATAGTGGATAGGATTTCAAGAAATCCCATCCTCACTATGCGTAACCCCCCGCAGCGTCTTTGGAGCTGCAGTGCAGGTTGCCACGAGTCCGCTCCTCCGCAGCATGTTTATTTCATGATGCGGAGTCGGAAGCGGCTCCCATCGGGTGACTGCAGGGAGAATCTGCCCTGCACCCGCCGCACATGGTGAGTACAGGGCGTCTGCGGTCTCCCTGCGGCCACCCACGGCTTCACTCAGGTCCAGAGGAGCTCCGGACCGTGTGCACACACCCTAAGTCTGGGCAATATTCCACGCTTTGCCACTGTTGTAAATTATCAGTAATTTCCCTCCACTTTGGGTTACTGGTCATGGTGACAAAGAGATCAGGGTGACTATATTTAGTAATAGCCATAGCATCCTGATATTGCTGCTGCATATTTCGTGCACTGCCTTCAAAGGATGGTGGTAAAATGACAGTTTTTCCAATGGGGATACTCTTTCAATAATTTGTTGAATAAATGTTCTTGTAGCAAGCAGTAATCTTCTACTTTTTATTATTATTTAGTTATATAGTGCCATTAGGTTCCATGGGGCTTTACATGAGGATAGGGGAGACAAGCACAATTAAAATAACTCTAGACAATCAGAACATATAGGTACAGGAGGGGAGGGGACCCTGTCCACAAGGGCTCACAGTCTACGTGGGGCGGGTGGGGATACAGTAGGATGTCAGTTATGGGGTGGTCGCCTGGGTCTCATGACAGGTTGTAGGCTTGACGGAATAGGTGAGTCTTCAGGTGACACTTGAAGCTTCTCAGGGTCGGAGAGTGTCTGACGTGTTAGGGCAGGGAGTTCCAGAGTATGGCAGATGCCCGGGCAAAGTCCTGAACGCGGTTGTGCGAAGAGGAGATGAGGGGGGAGCAGAGGAGAAGTTCTTGGGAGGAACGGAGGTTGCGTGAGGGTAGGTATTGGGAGACCAGGGCAGAGATGTATGGTGGGGACAGGTTGTGTATCGCTTTGTATGCCATGGTTAGTGTTTTGAACTGGGATCTCTTGGAGGCAGGGAGCCAGTGAAGGGCTTGGCAGAGGGGGGAGACAGGGGAGTAGCGGGAGGACAGATGGATTAGTCGGGCAGCGGAATTAAGGATAGATTGAAGAGGTGTGAGGGAGTTGGATGGGAGGCCAGTGAGAAGGAGGTTGCAGTAGTCAAGGCGGAAGATGATGAGGGCATGAAAAAGTGTTTTAGCGGTGTCATGGGTAAGGAAGGAGCGGATCCGTGGGATGTTTCTAACCTGGAGCCAGAGGGATGTGGAGATGGCTTCGATGTGGGGCTTGAAGGATAGGGAGGAGTCAAGGATTACCCCGAGGCACTTGGCTTGGGAGACTGGGAGAGGGCGCAGTCATTGACGTAGATGGATAGGTTGGAAAGTGGGGGGGAATTTCTTGGGGGGAAGACTATGAATTCAGTTTTGTCCATGTTGAGTTTAAGGAAGCAAGCAGAGAAAAAGGATGAGATGGCGGAAAGGCACTGTGGAATTTTGGAGAGTAGGGAGGTGATGTTGGGGCCGGACAAGTAGGTTTGGATGTTCGTCGGCGTACAGGTAGTACTGGAGGCTGTGGGACTCAATGAGTTGCCCTAGGCCGAGAGTGTAAATGGAGAAAAGTAGTGGTCCCAGGACCGAACCTTGGAGGACTCCGACAGAAAGAGGGTAGGGCGAGAAGGAGGTGTGGGAGTGGGAGACACTGAAGGTCCAGTCTGCTAGGTATGAGGAGATCCAAGAGAGGGCAAGGTGGGTGATGCCGAGGGATTCCAGGATCCGGAGAAGAAGGGAGTGGTCAACCGTGTCGAAGGCGGAGGATAGGTCGAGGAGGAGGAGGATGGAGTAGTGGCGTTAGTTCTTGGCAGCAAGTAGGTCGTTGTTGACTTTGGTCAGGGCTGTTTCGGTGGAGTGGAGGGGTCAGAAGCCGGACTGTAGGCGGTCGAAGTGGGAGCAGGAGGAGAGGTGAGAGGAAAGTTCAGAGTGGACGTGCTGTTCAAGTAGCTTAGAGGCGAATGGGAGAAGAGATATGAGGCGATAGTTGGCAACAGAGGTAGGGTCGAGGGAGGGTTTTTTAAGGATGGGCATGATTAGGGCGTGTTTGAAGGCCGAGGGGAAGGTGCCAGTGGAAAGTGATAGGTTGAAGAGGTGGATGAGGGCTGGGATGAAAATGGAGGTGTGGTTGGGAAAGAGGTGGGATGGGAGCGGGTCATGGGCGCTGGTTGTGAGGTGTGATTTCGACAGGAGGGAGGAGAGTTGGTCTTCAGTTATGGGGGGGAAGTGGCTAATGGAGGAGGAGGGCAGTGTAGGTGAGAGGGGGAGTTGTGGGGAAAATGGGCCAAAGCTGTTTCTGATCTTGTCGATCTTCTCCTTGAAGAAGGCCGCAAAGTCTTCAGTAGAGATGAAGGGAGAGGGGGGAGAAGCGGGCAGGTGGAGTAAGGAGTTGAAAGTTTTGAAGAGCTGTTTGGGGTTGCGGGACAGAGAGGTTATTAGGGATGAGAAGGCTTGCTTGGCAGTAGCAAGTGCCGTCTTGAAGTCAGTGAGGGATTGTTTGAACAGAGCAAAGTGCTCGGAGGTGCGGGACTTTTTCCATCTCCTCTCGGCAACCCTGGATGCCCGTCGTAGGTTTTTAGATAGGGTCGTATGCCAGGATTGCCTGTTAGTGCATGGAGCGTGGAATGTGAGGGGGGCGGCTAGGTCGAGGGCGTTCGTTAATGTGGTGTTGTATAGGGTGGCGGCAGTGTCTATGTAACCAGCGGAGGGTATGTCGGTGAGATTGAGGAGGGATTCGGAGAATAAAGGAAGATCAAAATCTCTTAGGTTTCGGCGAGGGTGATCAAGTTTGCGGGGAGGAGGTAGCGGGAAGAGAGGGCGGAGAAGGTCAAGAGATGGTAGTCAGATAGGGGGAGTTCCGAGGTTGTGAGGTTGGAGAGGGAGCAGAGGCGGGTAACGATGAGGTCAAGCGTGTGGCCTTGTTCATGGGTGGGAGAGGAGGACCATTGGGAGAGCCCTAGGGAAGTGGTCAGGGAAAGACGGTTGGAGGCGGCTGGGCGGGGAGTGTCAATGAGGGTATTGAAGTCGCTCATGATGATAGTGGGGATGTCAGCGGAGAGGAAGTGAAGTAGCCAGGTGGTGAAGGGGTCAAGGAAGGAGGCGATGGGTCCAGGGGGGCGGTAGATGATGGCTAGCTGGAGGTTGCAGGGGAAAAGATTTGGATGGAGTGGGCTTCGAAGGAGGGGGCAGTGACGGAGGGGGGCGGGGAAATAGGGCTGAAGGTGCAGGAGTTGAACAAGAGTATGCCGACACCACTGCCATGTTTGCCAGAGGGATGGGGGGTGTGGGACAGGCTGAGGCCGCCGTACAATAGTGCAGCGGGGGAGCCCGTGTCGGAGGGGGTGAGCCAGGTCTCGGTGATGCAAAAGAATGATAGTTTTTTGGAGATAAAGAGTTCGTGGATGTCTGGGAGTTTATTGCACACTGAGCTGGCATTCCATAGTGCGCCGGGTAGAACAGTGGGGGGGGCAGGGTTTGGGGGAATAGGTCTAAGGTGGGTGGGGTTGCGAGGGTTAGTGGTGGTGAGGTTGCAAGGGTTGGCGATGGGTCGTGGGTGTGGGATGAAGGTGGTTGTGGGGATGTGGGGGGGGGGGTCAGGATTAGGGGAGATGCCACCGGCAAAAAGGAGGAGTAGGCAGAGGGTTAGCAGGTGGGAGCAGGAGAGCTTACGTGGCGGGCGTGCTTGTTTGGTGATTGAGGATTGAAAGTGAATGAATAGGTCGGAGAAGTGGGTGAGGTGGTTAGGCAGGATGGAGGATTAGAGCAGTATTTCGTTGCTAGGAGGAGGGATAAGTGGGGGTAGTAGGAAGTGGAGAAGGATGGGAGTGAGGGTGAGGAGTAGCGGGAACATTGTGTACAGTGAGCAGGGAGTGAGTGTGGCGGCAGGGGTCAGAAGCAGAGGGGGAAAGTTGTGGTGGTGGATGAATGGTAGTCAGTGGGGGGCGGTCCCGGGATGTGGTGTTGACCGGGGATGAGATGTAATACAAGGGGTCGGATTAGGGGGCCGGATGGGGCAGTTGGGGGATTAGTCAAGGCAATCGGGGTTGGCTGTGGCAGCCGCGAGGTCGAGTGAAGTAGTCGGGGTCAGGTGGGGCAGCAGGGGAGATGAGATGCGGCACAGGATGAGATGAGATGCGGCACAGGATAAGATGCAGCCGTGGAAGCGATCAGGTGCTGCTGGGGGCGAGATGCTGAGGTGCAGCCAGGATCCGATGCAGCTGGGGGTCAGATATAGCCAGGGGGGACCATGTGGCAGAGAAGTCACTCGGAGACAGATGAGATGATAAATATATATGATATGCCAACAGTGGATGGATAATCCAGGAAGGGGAAAAAAAAAAAAAAATAAAAATAAAGACTCAGTCACCATTGTAGATCCATGTAAAGATCAACATGCAGGTTAGAAATATCTGTGATCTTTCCACTCTCCATGCAGGATGTTCTGATGTTTTATACAGCTATTGTTGTGAATTTCTGTCCCAGTATCTTCCAGTCAATTTCTCGTCTATTTCAAAGTCTTGTACTTGTAGAGCTGTACTTTTGGAGATGTATTTTGTGAGATTCTTGGATCAGACTAGAGTCTGGATCAGACTCATGGCTCTGAATATATCTACAGCTAAGGGTCATCAGGTGTGGATGAGGGGGTGGATGGGTTTGGACTGACCAGGCACCAACAGCTAAGCAGAGGTCATGAAAATAGGGAGGGCCTGAGGAGGCCAGACCAAGACATGGTAGAATAATCATGAAGGATACAGCATAGCATGGACATGAAGGTAGGACAATAGTAAAAGAGACAGAGTAAATGCACAGCACACAGACAGTCAGAGTCCAGGAGAGCTGAGTAGACCACATGCGTACTTTTATATCTTCGTGATACAATGCGTACTTTTAGATCTTTTTGATACATACAAATGTAATGTAGTCGATTAGCTTCGATTTTGACATATCCATCAACCAAATATTGCTGTGTTAGTTTGCCCCCATTTAGTAGTGGATTAAAATCCTTTCTTACAGATAAAACATAGCTGTAAAACTGTAGTTACGTAATCCTTCATTTACTATCTCCTTGGTGTTTTAGAGCATCATGCCAGCCTTGTTGTCCATAAGGGTACCTTTACACGCCGCAACCGCGGCGAGAAATCTGACCGGCAATCTGTAGCCCATCACCATCGCTGTGAAATTGTCTCGAAATTGCAGTGTGTAATTGGCGAATTTGGCAGCGATAAAAAAGGTTGCGCCTGGTTCCGAATTCAGAGCACTGCTCCAAAATCAGAGGCAATCATGAAGGCGAAATTCCCTGCTTTTGGCGTGTGAAGGGGCGATAGGTATGGAATCTGCGTCACCTACTGATTTCCCGGAGGTGTGCCACAGTGTGCTGGAGACCGCGCCCCCTCAGCGATGATTGGTGGTGGCTACTCTGTTTCCATTGGCTGTCACTTGACACCGCAACATATTTGAACAGATGTCCATTCACACTACACAATGGCAATGGCGTCATATATTAGCCAGCCTTCCTGCGCAGGCTGGCCAATCATAACGCTATTGCGTTGTCTAATCAGCGTGTTTGGGGCGTGGAATACACCAGTTTGTCACGCCTATGTTCTTGCGGCGCTAACCATGTACGCCCACACTCCTTTGGGGATTGCGGCGTGTGAAGCGGCGTCGGGAGTCTACCGGATGTTTCCCACTGTTGGTGTGAAAATCACCGAATTGGTACTAAGAAATATATAGAAAAACTCACCGAAGTTTTGACACTTTTTTCTACCCCTTGCATCTAGCAGATGGCTGCAGATTCCCCCAGGAGGTGACACATGCATCAAGACACCGGTGCACAGCCCCCTGCAACCCATAACATGGGGGCGGTTTGTGGCAACCAGGCGACCAGCCATGCTAACAAGGAGGGGGCTGGTGGTGAATGCAGACACATGGACTCCACTAGGCCTCTGCCACTCACATCCAGGTGATACATATAGTGTCTGAGCAGCCTATTGGTAACGCCCCCAGACCGGGCGGGCCACTCAGCACTGAGGACATGCATCACTGTGACAGACGCCCCCTAGAGGAAAACAACCTCAACTGCAATGGATAAAAAGATGCAAGTAGACACTATAATAATGATGTAAGGTGTCAGTTGGTATTATGGCGCCAGAATATCGTAAGCTCGTGACCCACCGTCAAGGGCCCTTACACTCACGAGTACCTAGCCACATGTATAACACATGTATAATTTAGCATTAAGCAAAAATCACCGAATTGGTACTAAGAAATATATAGAAAAACTCACCGAAGTTTTGACACTTTTTTCTACCCCTTGCATCTAGCAGATGGCTGCAGATTCCCCCAGGAGGTGACACATGCATCAAGACACCGGTGCACAGCCCCCTGCAACCCATAACATGGGGGCGGTTTGTGGCAACCAGGCGACCAGCCATGCTAACAAGGAGGGGGCTGGTGGTGAATGCAGACACATGGACTCCACTAGGCCTCTGCCACTCACATCCAGGTGATACATATAGTGTCTGAGCAGCCTATTGGTAACGCCCCCAGACCGGGCGGGCCACTCAGCACTGAGGACATGCATCACTGTGACAGACGCCCCCTAGAGGAAAACAACCTCAACTGCAATGGATAAAAAGATGCAAGTAGACACTATAATAATGATGTAAGGTGTCAGTTGGTATTATGGCGCCAGAATATCGTAAGCTCGTGACCCACCGTCAAGGGCCCTTACACTCACGAGTACCTAGCCACATGTATAACACATGTATAATTTAGCATTAAGCAAAAATCACCGAATTGGTACTAAGAAATATATAGAAAAACTCACCGAAGTTTTGACACTTTTTTCTACCCCTTGCATCTAGCAGATGGCTGCAGATTCCCCAGGAGGTGACACATGCATCAAGACACCGGTGCACAGCCCCCTGCAACCCATAACATGGGGGCGGTTTGTGGCAACCAGGCGACCAGCCATGCTAACAAGGAGGGGGCTGGTGGTGAATGCAGACACATGGACTCCACTAGGCCTCTGCCACTCACATCCAGGTGATACATATAGTGTCTGAGCAGCCTATTGGTAACGCCCCCAGACCGGGCGGGCCACTCAGCACTGAGGACATGCATCACTGTGACAGACGCCCCCTAGAGGAAAACAACCTCAACTGCAATGGATAAAAAGATGCAAGTAGACACTATAATAATGATGTAAGGTGTCAGTTGGTATTATGGCGCCAGAACAACGTAAGCTCGTGACCCACCGTCAAGGGCCCTTACACTCACGAGTACCTAGCCACATGTATAACACATGTATAATTTAGCATTAAGCAAAAATCACCGAATTGGTACTAAGAAATATATAGAAAAACTCACCGAAGTTTTGACACTTTTTTCTACCCCTTGCATCTAGCAGATGGCTGCAGATTCCCCCAGGAGGTGACACATGCATCAAGACACCGGTGCACAGCCCCCTGCAACCCATAACATGGGGGCGGTTTGTGGCAACCAGGCGACCAGCCATGCTAACAAGGAGGGGGCTGGTGGTGAATGCAGACACATGGACTCCACTAGGCCTCTGCCACTCACATCCAGGTGATACATATAGTGTCTGAGCAGCCTATTGGTAACGCCCCCAGACCGGGCGGGCCACTCAGCACTGAGGACATGCATCACTGTGACAGACGCCCCCTAGAGGAAAACAACCTCAACTGCAATGGATAAAAAGATGCAAGTAGACACTATAATAATGATGTAAGGTGTCAGTTGGTATTATGGCGCCAGAATATCGTAAGCTCGTGACCCACCGTCAAGGGCCCTTACACTCACGAGTACCTAGCCACATGTATAACACATGTATAATTTAGCATTAAGCAAAAATCACCGAATTGGTACTAAGAAATATATAGAAAAACTCACCGAAGTTTTGACACTTTTTTCTACCCCTTGCATCTAGCAGATGGCTGCAGATTCCCCCAGGAGGTGACACATGCATCAAGACACCGGTGCACAGCCCCCTGCAACCCATAACATGGGGGCGGTTTGTGGCAACCAGGCGACCAGCCATGCTAACAAGGAGGGGGCTGGTGGTGAATGCAGACACATGGACTCCACTAGGCCTCTGCCACTCACATCCAGGTGATACATATAGTGTCTGAGCAGCCTATTGGTAACGCCCCCAGACCGGGCGGGCCACTCAGCACTGAGGACATGCATCACTGTGACAGACGCCCCCTAGAGGAAAACAACCTCAACTGCAATGGATAAAAAGATGCAAGTAGACACTATAATAATGATGTAAGGTGTCAGTTGGTATTATGGCGCCAGAATATCGTAAGCTCGTGACCCACCGTCAAGGGCCCTTACACTCACGAGTACCTAGCCACATGTATAACACATGTATAATTTAGCATTAAGCAAAAATCACCGAATTGGTACTAAGAAATATATAGAAAAACTCACCGAAGTTTTGACACTTTTTTCTACCCCTTGCATCTAGCAGATGGCTGCAGATTCCCCCAGGAGGGGTGACACATGCATCAAGACACCGGTGCACAGCCCCCTGCAACCCATAACATGGGGGCGGTTTGTGGCAACCAGGCGACCAGCCATGCTAACAAGGAGGGGGCTGGTGGTGAATGCAGACACATGGACTCCACTAGGCCTCTGCCACTCACATCCAGGTGATACATATAGTGTCTGAGCAGCCTATTGGTAACGCCCCCAGACCGGGCGGGCCACTCAGCACTGAGGACATGCATCACTGTGACAGACGCCCCCTAGAGGAAAACAACCTCAACTGCAATGGATAAAAGGATGCAAGTAGACACTACTACACTGTTGGTGTGGCAACTTCCGGGGCAACACATCGCTTTAGGTTGAGGGCGAAAATGCGGCGTGTAAAAGCGCCTTCGGCGTTCAGAGGCAACCATGAAAAATGTGCACGCACACGTTACATTGCCTCTGATCGCCGCCAAAAGTTGCGGCGTGTAAAGGTACCCTAAGGGCCCCTTTACACACGGCTACATTTCTAGGGTGGCTACAGGTAACTTACTGGTTGCAGTGAAATCATGGAGAGATGATTCCATTTGTACACAGCAACAAGATAGAACCTTGTCTCCATGATTTCACTGCAACCAGTAAGTTACCTGTAGCCACCCTAGAAATGTAGCCGTGTGTAAAGGGGCCCTTAGGGTACCTTTACACACGGCTACATTTCTAGGGTGGCTACAGGTAACTTACTGGTTGCAGTGAAATCATGGAGACAAGGTTCTATCTTGTTGCTGTGTACAAATGGAATAATCTCTCCATGATTTCACTGCAACCAGTAAGTTACCTGTAGCCACCCTAGAAATGTAGCCACGTGTAAAGGTACCCTTAGAGTACCTTTACACGCCGCTACTGGCGGGTGGATACAACCAGCTACATGCGACAAATGTAGCTTGCACCGCCAATGCACCCCGTGGTAGCGGCGTGTGAAGACTGTTGTAGCCACCTGGCAGTAGCGGCACCTGTTTCCGAGCACTGCCCTGAAACAGGTGGCTACACAGGCAATTGTAGTGACCTGTAACGGCGTGTAAAGAAGCAACAGAAGGGATGTCTGGACACCAGGCTATGTACCTGGTATGTAGCTGGGGCGTGACACAGGCTCCGTGTTACTGCGCCCCATCAGCGATCATTGGAGGAAGCTCCTGCATGACGATTGGTAGTTGCTGCATAGGGAGGCATATTTAAGGAGTTGACCAGTCACACTACACAATTGCTTGAGCGTCATGTATTAATCAGCCTCCTGCGATGCCTGCCCAATCATGATGTTCGTGCTTTGTCCTATCAGCGTACGGACGTCTTGTAATCCACAATTGTGGCACGCCTATGTGTTGTCCCTGCTGCACCAGGTCCGCCCATATTAGCTTGTTGTAGCGGTGTGTAAATGAGGTAAGGTGCTCTGCAGAAGGTAACTTGAGACACCCAGTGGAGTATCCAGAGATAGATGTAACGTACCGTAGCGCACCTTGTTGCGGCGTGTAAAGATGGTGCGATTACCGTTTGCAACCGTTTGTGCGTGCTCGTGCACGTGAAGTAGCTGGTTGTATCCACCTGCCAGTAGCGGCGTGTAAAGATACCCTAAGGGTACAGGATAGGATACATAAGAGCATCTAAATTACTATGCAGAATACTGATTCTTTGTATTTTTGGAGCCAGAGGGTATTGTGGATCAGGTTTTAAATGAATTAAGGCTGGCTTCACACCGCGACAAGATCCGATCCGGGGCCGTCCGGTGTAAACCAGACAGCCCTGGACCGGATTTTGGCCCCATAGTATCCTATGGGGCCGGATGGAGCCGGATGGCATCTATCTGCCGTCCGGTTTCCATCTCTGCGGAAGAATCTAGGAGAATTCGGATTTTTCTCCCGGACACAAAAATGCTGCTTGCAATGTTTTTGTGTCCGGGAAGAAAAATCTCCCCAAATTAGCGTCTCCCAGACTCTCCCGGATTCCATACTTCGCTCTCTAACAAGGGAGCCTATGGGGCCAGATTGCACCGGTCCGGGAGGTTATTTCAGGACCGCGGCTAGCTCCCTGCGAGCCGTGGTCCTGAATCATCAGCAGCTGTGTCCGGCTGCACACCGGACCAGAGGGCATATTAGCCCTCCGATTCTGTGTGCTGATCCGGCCCGGGGCTGTCAGGTTCATCCCTGACAGTCCCGGATCGGATCTTGCTGCGGTGTGAAGCCAGCCTAAAATGTCTCTATGGAAGGGAGGCTCACCATCATCATTCTGAATGATGGCTGCCACTTCACTCACAGTTGGTTTATTATATCGTCTGGGAATTTGAGTACGATCTTGTTTAATAGCCATTGTGATGTTTGGCATGACAGTTCCATATTGTAGAGCTTGGATCGTCTCTTGTTCTTCCACATCATGTAGCATTCTATAGGCGGCAGTGAAAGGATTTTGTGTTTGCATTAGCTCAGCAATAATGGTCATTAAAGCAGGATGACATTTTTCATTTTCTTTACATTGCAGTCGTTGTTCATTAGCGTGTGTGGTATCTAGTATGTAAAGTTGTGCAAATTTAGGTGGTTCTTCATCGGCTGGATGCAGTGTGCCTGTGCGATGATATGACTCACCGTGGTCGGGACTCCGGTTTAGACAGGCAATGCTTCCTTCCTCCTTGTCACGGGTGGACCGCGCCTGCCGGTAGTGGGGCCCGGTGTAGTGCAGATCAAAGTGTTGAAGACGTCTTGTAGGGAACAGATTAAAGGGGTTTGTAATTTATTCGTGACGCCACCTATGAGTAGTTCGGTAAGGACTACCGACACTGCGGAACCTCCGGGGGATGGACAGCAGCAAGATGGAACGCTCCCCACAGGCTGAGCGGTGATCCCGGAGGCTGGAGCTGCTTAAGATGTTGTGCGGCAGCTGCGGTTACCTTGTAGTGCGGACGGACAGTTCATAAGGAAGCACGGACACAGAAAGTCTCTGCAACGGGTCTTTACTGTAACCAGCAGGCAGTACATGGTATACAGATTACAGGTAGTGGACCGGGTGGACTCAGCAGTGATGGTGTCCCTTAGAAATCCGAAGTGTTCCTCCATTCTAACTAAGTGATTGCCAGTGTCGCCCAGGAATACCAGGTCGGGTACGGGGAGGCTGCTTCAATGCCCTATCCATGATGTACGTTCTGGATGTTTTGGGGAGCCTTGGATCCCTCAGTGGGTACACCGCTGGTTAGACGACTGGAAGTTGGCTGGTGGTGGGGTGCTCCTGTGAAGCTGCTCCTCCACGCTTCTGGTTCGCGTAGCAGAGGTGAACTGCTGCCAGCTTCGGTACCAGTGAACCGGCTGTGAGTTGTGGGCACGGGAGTCTTTTGGGAACCCGTGTGAATGATGCCCAATCCCGGTTGGTAAGGCCTCAGGTGCTGACACCCGACCGGTGACGGCCCGGGGGCTGCACAGGGTGCGGAGCCCCCGCTCCTCTCCAAGTTCACGTTCTCTGTTCTAGACTGTGTTCTAGACTCTCCTGTTCTGTTCTGTGTAGACTAAGTGTCTGTTCTCCTACACTTCCCTAGCACTCCGCCCACCAGGACCTAGGATTGGCCCTCTGTTCTAGGTGTGGCATGCAGGGTTGGATTTCTAAATTAACCAGGTCACTGCTGTGTCACAGAATATTGCGGCTGAATTTATGGCTGCAATACCCTCTTGTGACGCACTCGTTGCGGGGCGCCACACTCCCCCTTGGTTGAATACGCTTGTCCCCAAGCGTCACACTACCCACATTACAGAGATTTTTATATTTTATAACAGGTAATAAACACTTTTATTAATGACAGGTCATTGTATGCATAAAAGTGAAGTAGGTAAGTAAACAGGTTAACACATTGCGCGGACCCGGCGGGCGGTCGGCTGTCCTTAGGTAAAAGTTCAGGCTGTAGCCGCCAAGTCGCGGTGTTATTTGCCAACAGGAAGAAGTCTCTTTAGCAGAAAAGTTCAAACAACAAGTCACTTATGGAGGGCAGTGTTCCGGACTCGTATGGCGAACCACCCGTCACAGCATACATGTCGCTCATAGGTTACAATGTCCCCTCTATACAAGTCTCGGTTTGGATGCCCTCGCGGTAGGTGCGATTCCACATCACGACGCCCCACAAATACTTCGGTACTCACACCCTCCTCCCTTACGAATCCCCACCCGGTGGATAAGTTGAAGGTGCTTACCCGTCCGGTTTTACGGAATTGTTCAGGCAATGGAGATTGGCTGCAGGCCTCAGCGCGGGCCTGCATATTGGCGTGCAGCCGAGTGTGCCACTTCTCCCTTCGGATACGACGTACCTCTTCGTCGGAGTGGTGCAGCGTGTGGATACAGTCACTACGGCGTGATGGTTGTTGAACAACTTGAGTTTGGTGGGCAGTCTGTAGAAAAGCCCGGTTCAACAGAACCAGAGAAGATGTTGTTGCGGCGGCACCTGACCAGTGTACCCGAGCGGATCGCCCGGCAGAAGGATTCTTGGTGTCTCCCCAGGCGAACCCGGTGCAGAGGTCCTCAGCTGGGCTGTAGATCTCGTCGTCATCCTCCTCGACCTCTCCTTCGATGACTACGTCGGGCTGCTCAGCTGACGGAGATGATGGAACGGAATCCTCTGGGTCGATGGGTGGCTGTGCTGCAAAGTTCTCCTCAAGGTCGTTGTGCAGGACTTCCAGGCTGCCTGCCTCTTCTTCTGTAGCAGCGGGAAGTGGTGTTTCGATCCCGGTCACCAGGTAGGCCTCGGTATTTGCAGAGGAGGCCTCCGGTTCAGGGGAGAAACAGGCGACAGTCTCAGTAGTGTGGAAACTAGTTGTGGGTTCCGCAAGTGGAACCAGGTATGTGTCGGCTTCTTCTGTGGAGCGTATAGGAAGCTCCGGCTCAAGAACGGGGTCGGCTGCGGTTTCAACCGCTGGAACGGGTCGAGTTGCGGCCTCCACTGGAATGATGCAATCGATGGGCTCCGGTGACGAAGCAGGACAGGGGGTGGGCGACGGTGAGGCGGTTGAGAAGCTGGCGATGTCGTCTGGGCCTGGAGAAGCTGTACCCGGTCAGCTCTGCTGCATCGCATGATGGAGTCTTCTGCCTAGGGTCGCGCTCCAGCTGCGAATCGTCCACTCCACAGTCTCTAGTAACCGCACCCGGAGGTCTTGTAGAGCCTCTAGCCAGAAGTCGGGGCTGCCGTCTATGGTAAGGGCAGGACCCGGACCCGGTTGGCCGATGGCTGCTCTGGCCTCCACCTCGACCTCCCGCATTAGGTCTTGGAGTCTCATGCTGGCCATTCTCTTCTTCGGAGGGAAACCACACCGTTCAACCGGTATTCGTTCTGGTAGAGCTGGTAAAGAAGGTCTGTGACACTCCCATTTCCTCTGGGCTTTTGTAGTCCAATGGTGGGAAAAGTCTTTGGGGTCTGCCCCCATGGTTGATTCGAGCAATCAGGGCGGACAAAGAGTTTGGCGCCTTTTGTCTTTATCCCTCCCACGATGAGGGGGGGGTTGACTCACTCCTGGGCTTGCACGTGGCGGATTCTTGTGGCGGGAACGCCATCTTGGGCGCCATCTTGGCCCACGGTGAAAAGGCGGGAAAGTTCTTTTAGGGACGAACAAAGTCCAAATTGTAGACAATAAAGTCATTTTTAAGCACATTATACCCGTTGGGTAACGGGCCTGCTCGTATCCTGTTCGTGACGCCATTTTCTGACTCACCGTGGCCGGGACTCCGGTTTAGACAGGCGATGCTTCCTTCCTCCTTGTCACGGGTGGACCGCGCCTGCCGGTAGTGGGGCCCGGTGTAGTGCAGATCAAAGTGTTGAAGACGTTTTGTAGGGAACAGATTAAAGGGGTTTGTAATTTATTCGTGACGCCACCTATGAGTAGTTCGGTAAGGACTACCGACGCTGTGGAACCTCCGGGGGATGGACAGCAGCAAGATGGAACGCTCCCCACAGGCTGAGCGGTGATCCCCGGAGGCTGGAGCTGCTTAAGATGTTGTGCGGCAGCTGCGGTTACCTTGTAGTGCGGACGGACAGTTCATAAGGAAGCACGGACACAGAAAGTCTCTGCAACGGGTCTTTACTGTAACCAGCAGGCAGTACATGGTATACAGATTACAGGTAGTGGGCCGGGTGGACTCAGCAGTGATGGTGTCCCTTAGAAATCCGCAGTGTTCCTCCATTCTAACTAAGTGATTGCCAGTGTCGCCCAGGAATACCAGGTCGGGTACGGGGAGGCTGCTTCAATGCCCTATCCATGATGTACGTTCTGGATGTTTTGGGGAGCCTTGGATCCCTCAGTGGGTACACCGCTGGTTAGACGACTGGAAGTTGGCTGGTGGTGGGGTGCTCCTGTGAAGCTGCTCCTCCACGCTTCTGGTTCGCGTAGCAGAGGTGAACTGCTGCCAGCTTCGGTACCAGTGAACCGGCTGTGAGTTGTGGGCACGGGAGTCTTTTGGGATCCCGTGTGAATGATGCCCAATCCCGGTTGGTAAGGCCTCAGGTGCTGACACCCGACCGGTGACGGCCAGGGGGCTGCACGGGGTGCGGAGCCCCCGCTCCTCTCCAAGTTCAAGTTCTCTGTTCTAGACTGTGTTCTAGACTCTCCTGTTCTGTTCTGTTCTGTTCTGTGTAGACTAAGTGTCTGTTCTCCTACACTTCCCTAGCACTCCGCCCACCAGGACCTAGGATTGGCCCTCTGTTCTAGGTGATGCATGCAGGGTTGGATTTCTAAATTAACCAGGTCACTGCTGTGTCAGAGAATATTGCGGCTGCATTTATGGCTGCAATACCCTCTTGTGATCACTCGTTGCGGGGCGCCACAGATAGATCTGTCCATGAATGCAAAAACAGTATGGACCATATCCAGGAGGTGGTGAACACTTGCTCCCATGGACGCAAAAGCGAAAAAACTGTTGATAGAGCGAATATTATCCATAAACGTTTTGCTGTATTCATGTTCTCCTGTCATCAACGTTGTCAACACATGGGGATATTGTATTATGGGTAAATGTACTTTACCCTTCTGACAGCACTAGGTAAACTTTTTGCCCAGAGGCCTCTCATTTGCAAAATGCAAAGCTTGCCAATATTCACATACATGGGTCATGTCACCACAGGTGTGTTCTTCAATAGCGTTTTCATCCTCAGTAAAATGTTGCTGTTGTAGTAGTAGTGGAGTACTTAAAGAGTCAATGGATCTTGTTTGTCGCCATATGTTGATTAGTCGTTTGTTTTGTAGTTGCACTACTATAATCATTAGAGCTTCTGGCTGCACAGAGTATGGTGCTGTATTGTGTAACACTGGCATTAATATGGCTAGTGGAGAGAGTTGCTGAGAGGTCATACACCTTACAGTGGTAGAATCTGTGGTGTGGGGGTCAGATTGTTATGCATTATCTTGTGATAGTGGCACAAGTGTAGAGACAAAATGTGTATTTTTGCAGCATTTTTTTTTGGCAAATAGGCAATCTATTGTCCTTAGAGTGAGGCGACTCCTGGGCGAGACGTTTACGTTGACATGCAGAGTTTGTGTATATACGATGGTGTTTTTGTTGAGGAGTCTCATTAGCACGGTGTTGTTGTTGACGTTCTGCCTGGGCCTTTTTTATTTCATCTTCATTTTTGTATTTTGTAAGAGAAGCCATGATTGGTAGTTGGAGTAGTGTGACAATTTGTGTTTCAGCTTCTGGCTGCACAGAGTATGGTCCAGGACTTTGTGACAGTGGCATTGATGTGGCTAGTGGAGATAGTTGCCGAGGGTCATACACCTTGAAGTATTACAATCTGGGGTATGCTTTGGAGATTGTGATGCTTCACCTTGTCATTCTGGTAGACATGTTGGGACGGAATGTGTATTGTGACAGCGTCTTTGGAAATTGCCTGTCTAATAGCTTTAGAGCGAGGTGACTCCTGAACCAGACGTCTACATCTATATGCATTGTCTTTGTCCAGACGATAGTGTTTTGCTCAGGAGTCTCATTAGCAGGGAGTTGTTGTCGTAGAACCCAAGCCTTTTTTTTTTCCAAGTTCATTTTTGTATATTTTTGGAGGCGCCATGTTAGCACTGGTGCAGACGTGCAGGAGCACTGATATGCATAGACTATACAGGTATACAGATGCCGTAGAGAGCTGCTAAATAGTAGAGTACTCTCTCCATAAAGTATTTGTGTACCTCAGACACTATACAGCTATACAGGTATACAGGTTGCTTAGAATTACGCAATTAATAGTTCAGTCCTCTCTCTAGAAAGTAATTGTGTACCTCACAGAGTATACAGGAATAAAAGTGCCATACAAATAGCAGTTTAATAGCAGAGTCCTCCCTCCAGAAAGTACTGTGTACCGTAGAGGATATACGGGTGCTGTGAAATAGCTGTTTAATAGTAGAGTCCTCTGCCCAGAAAGTATTATGTACCTCAGAGAGTGTACAGGTGCCTGACACTGTGTCACTGTGAGGTAATTAGAAAGTCTGTATTGCTGTGACGTTGCCGCTATCGTTCTTGCAGTGACGTCACAGATTCAAAATCGCCGCCAAAGCTGCACAGCATCGCTCATTGGTTGAGCGCTGCCGCCGGCGAACAATGAGCGTTGTTGGCACTTCATTTAAAATCAGCTTAGCTGATTGGTCGCCGCGATCAATGAGCAAAGGGACATTCAAATCAGGAGCCAAGAGTGCTGAGTGCGGCGACCAATCAGTGAAGCGGCGCGTGGCTTGGCGGGGTTTTGAATCCCGCTTCAACGGCGACCAATGAGCAAAGCGGGATTTAAATCATGCGCCAAGAGCGCTGATTGGTCACCGGTGAGAGTGGCAACCAATCAGCGAAGCAGGATTCAAATCCCCCGCCAAGCCGCACGCCGCTTCGCTGTTTGGTCGCCGCGCACAGTGGAGACCAAACAGCGAAGCGATGCACGGCTTGGTGGGGGATCTGAATCCTGCTTCTCTCGTTGGTCACCGTCGACCAATGAGCGAAGCGGGATTTAAATCATGCAGCAACAGTGCTTATTGGTCGCTGCGGTCGACGGCAACCAATGAGCAAAGCGGGATTTAGATCCCCCGCCAAGCCGCTCGCCGCATCGGTGATTGGTCACCACTGACCGCGGCGATCAATTAGCGCAGCGTCATTTAAATCACTTGGCAACAGCGCTCATTGGTCGCCATGGTTGATAGCAACCAATGAACGAAGCGGGATTTAATCTCCCACCAAGCCACTTCGCTGATTGGTCGCATCGATCAGAGGCGACCAATCAGTGAAGCAGGAATTAAATCGTGCACCAAGAGCGCTGATTGGTCACCGCGCTCAGCGGCAACCAATCAGTGAAGCGTCGCGCGACTTGGCTGGAGTTTTGAATCTCGACCTCCATATTGTAATACCCAAAACTTGGGTGTTCTAATACGGTGGTCAGGGTACTTCCACTGCGAGCAGCCAGGAGATGACCGGCTAGCGCCGGTCATCTCCCGACTGTGTCGCCGCGGACCTCTGTGCAGCGGGAGATGACCGGCGGTTTCCATCGGGAGATGAGTCCCTAGCGCCACTGATCTCCCAACGGTAGTGGTGGCATCTGTGTCACTTTTACATCTGCCACGTGTCGCTATCCCACATTAATGCCGCGGTGGATTGTGAGATAGCGACATCAGCGCCGAAAGAAGTGTGACACATATTGTTCTTGATAATGCATTTAGATATAAACAATAACTTTAACTGAAATAGGTGAGGAGGGTTCTTGGAGTTCCAAAACATGGCAGAAGAAACTTCAATAAAATAATAACCATCCAGCATTACCCCCAGCCATGGCCACAAGCTCAGGGGCACCCGTGTTGCTGAACAAACAATGACTACCATCTACTACTCCCAGAGAATCCCCCTGAAGAGCCCCAAATCCGCCAGGCACTTCTAAATTCTGAACCAAAAAGGGAGGTCCATCTGTCGGATATCCAGCCCCCCAACCACAAAAATGGGAGATGCATCAACCAGATGTCCAACTCCCCTAACCACAAAAAGGGAGGTCCATCCTCTGGATATCCAACCCCACAACCACAAAATGGGAGGTCCATCCACCAGACGTCCAATGAGGTCCTTGAATCTACCAGATCTAGCACATGTAATTTTTTTTTTTTTGTTTCGCTGCTAACCCACCCAGCGTGAGGTTACTCCACTACCATCATTGGCAAAATGAACACCGCCATCTCCCATGGTACAACCCTATCCAGAGACAACCATTGGACACCACCACTAGCTCCCAGGCTTGAGCCCTGTCCAGAGCCCTCAGCATTGGACACCACTACTGACTCCCAGGGTCAAGCCCCGTCCAGAGCCTACAGCATTGGACACCACCACTGGCTCCCAGGGTCAAGCCCTGTTCAGAACCCCCTGCATTTGACACCAACACTGGTGTGGCACCCCGCAACGAGTGCGTCACAGGAGGGTATTGCGACCATAAATGCAGCAGCGATATTCTCTGACCCGGCAGTCATCTGTTTAACTTAGAGATCCAAACCCTGCATGCAACACTAGTAGAGGGGACCAACCAGGGTCCTGGTGGGCGGAGTGCAAGGGTAGTGTGTAGGAGAAGTTAACACAATTAGAGAGGAGTAGGAGTAGGAGTCTAGTCTAGGCAAGAGAGAGACACAGACTTGAACTTGGAGTAACGTAGAAGCGGGGGCTCTGCACCGCCGTGCAGCCCCCGGGCCGTCACCGGTCGGGTGTTAGCACCTGAGGCCTGAACAACCGGGATCGGGCATCACCAAACACGGGTTCCAAAAGACTCCCGTGCCCAACTCACAGCCGGTTCACTGGTACCGAAGCTGGCAGCAGTTCACCTCTGCTACGCGAACCAGAAGAGTGGAGGAGCAGCTTTACAGGAGCACCCCACCACCCGCCAAATTCCAGTTGTCTAACCAGTGGTGTACCCACCGAGGGATCCAAGGCTCCCCAAAACATCCATCACGCATACTTTGGATAGGGCATTGATGCAGCCTCCCCGTACCCGTTCTGGTATTCCTGGGCGACAACGGCAAACACTTAGCTAGAATGGAGGAACACTGTGGATCTCTGAGGGACACCTATCACTGCTGAGTCCACCCGATCCACTACTCGTCAACTGTATGCCATGTACTGCTTGCTGGTTACAGTAAAGACCCGTTACAGAGACTTACAGTGTCCGTGCTTCCTTATGACTGCATCAGTCCGCACACAAGGTAACCGCAGCTGCCGCACAACATCTTAAGCAGCTCCAGCCTCCGGGGATCACCGCTCAGCCTGTGGGGAGCATTCCATCTTGCTGCTGTCCATTCCCCAGAGACCTCGCAGCATCGGTAAGACTTACCGAACTACTCATAGGTGGCGTCACGAATAAATTAACCCCTTAATCTGTTCCTACAAGACGTCTTCAACTTTTGATCTGCACTCAACCGGGCCCCACTACCGGCAGGTGCGGCCCACCCGTGACAAGGAGGAAGGAGCTACAGCCTGTCTAAACCGGAGTCCCGGCCACGGTGAGTCACTGGCTTCTGGGGTCACCCCACCACAAAAAGGGGAGCAAACCTGAGATGGTTACATTGTCACATCCGGGGACAATGCCTTGTTGGATATCCCTCTAAACCAGTGTTTCCCAACTCCAGTCCTCAAGGCACACCAACAGGTCATGTTTTCAGGATTTCCTTAGGATTGCACAGGTGTTAGTTTAATCACTTGCACAGGGGATAATTCCATCATCTGTCTAATAAGGAAATCCTGAAAACATGACATGTTGGTGTGCCTTGAGGACTGGAGTTGGGAAACACTGCTCTAAACCATGAGTCCATATCATGATAGGAACCCCCCCGCCCCCAAAACCCGGGAGTCATATGTTTACCTTCCCACACCAGGGTAACATGCCCGAGATGGCTACCCTCACAAATGAAATCAGAAGTAACTTCCAGAACCCATCAAAAGGAAAGTTAAAAATGTTTTAGTTTTTTTAACATATAGATCCATTTAGTGACCACAACAGATTCACATCACAGCTCATTCTCACAGACTGGCCTTGTGCTGAGCTATTACCCATCACATTGGGCAGTGCCCACTCACAGATCGGCCATGTGCTGAGCTATCATCTATCACATTGGGTCACAGTGTGGCCATGTGCTGAGCTATCACCATCACAGACAGGCCATGAGCTATCACCATCACAGACTGGCAGTGCTGAGCTATCACCCATCACACTGGGCAGTGCCCACTCACAGACCGGCATTGTGCTGAGCTATCACCCATCACACTGGGCAGTGGCAACTCACAGACCGGCCTTGTGCTGAGCTATCGCCCATCACACTGGGAAGTGCCCACTCACAGACCGGCCATGTGCCAAGCTATCACCCATCACACTTGGCAGTGCTCATTCACAGACTGGCCATATGCTGAGCTATCACCCATCACACTGGGCAGTGCCCACTTACAGACTGGCCATGTGCTGAGCTGTCACCCAATTATTTCCTTGTTTCATATATGAGAAAAACATAGTGAAGATCCAAATAAACCCCCTCAAACCTCTACTATCCCCCACCTTAGGTAACGTAAAATAAGCATGAATAAAAATATTGGTTTAACACAGATCCTGCAAACATAAGAGGGGGATGATATATGTATAGCCAGGGTCCGTACACAGGATAATGATAGACTGGATCTGTATGTATGCTAAATATTATGCACCGGCAGGATACATACGTGTGGCGCCCCTGCGGACCGGTTGCCACTAAGTGGTAAAGGAGCTGGGACTGGTAAGTTGGTAACCCCGCACAAACACTCAACACAACCCCCACTAGTCCTAGATACTTGATGTCAGGCAAGAAATAGTGGGAGGATCCAAGTGGAGGGTGGAGTGCTAGGAGAAGGAGTCCGGTAAGGGATGGAGGAACTGGAATAAAACCCATGAACACTAAGTTAGGAGCAGGAGGAGGGGGGAGAGAGAAAAGGATAAAATGGAGGAGTAGAGACCCGGACACCTAAGCAGAGAAACCCGGCAACCTAGCTAACTGAGATACCAGATGGGAAGAACCCGGACCCGGCAGCCTGTGCCACCGTATGGCTAGCCTGGGTCCCAGGCTGCGTATCGAGGGAAGCAAGAAGGGGTCCTCGGTGTGTCCGAGTCAGCAGGGACACCGAGAGACTGGGCCGAATCCAGAATGTCGGCTCTGTTGAAGTGGCAAGGAAGCTACAAGCCCCAACTACAAATACCGGAGGCGTGCAGGGTCTTTATGTCCTGGCCCTAACCCCCGGCACGATGAAGGGAAGGCCATGGAACAAGAGCTAGGAGGCCCGAAAGGGTACCCCATGAAAAGCCTGTGACCGCTGGACCGTAGTCTGTGCCAGAATGCTGTCCCAGCTGCTAATATGGGCCGGAGCCACTAGTGAATAGACCGTGAGCTGTACTTTCAGAACTGCAGAGTGACAGTAAAACCTGGTAAAGCTCAGAACTGTGTGTGACTGTTATTTGCGCGCCCGGAACGGTGCTGATAGCTATGGTGAGCTGGCAGCTGGAGGCTGCCCAGGACTATTGACAATTTCTTACCCTTTCATCCACACCACCTACACGGAGGCCCAGGGGAACAGCCCTACCTGTGGAGGGTGCATCATCCTGGCTGCAATCCCCATCATTCCCAGATGACCCGACTGCAGCGGTGGCTACAGCTGGCCACAAACTATGGGTTGCATCAAAATTTCTTACTAAAAACTTTATTTCGGCCCTTTTATTAACTCGCCCGGGACCACAGAGCCAGGTCGCGTCACTGTGACACCCTGAAACCCCCAGACGACATCGAGAGGGCCCGGTTCCGAGTACCCCATGGTCCCGTTGGGCAACTCATACGTACATGGCACATGGAGTTATGCACAGATCACACATACAAGGTGGTAACCCCAAAACCATAATCTGCCTGCATTAAATGTAACAATTCAGTCTGCAGCACAGAGGTCACACAGGTCCCCAGACTCCATCCTGGGAGGGGGAGGATAAACAACACACAGTGCAGTGCTTGCTCTTCAGATTCATATAGCACCCAGCCAAGGCTGCTGCTCGCACCAACATCTTTACTATATGTGACTATGAACTGTATTCTATGTGTCCAAACTCTATGCAGATTACCCTAATCCTACAGTCACAGCCACCCATGAACAATGTGTATAATCCAGCAGTAATATGATATAACTGCTCTGCCCAGGTAGACTGTAGCAAACACAATAGTGAATCCATAAGTGAAGTAGAAGCTGCTTCTACCCCTGTACACCATCATGTGTGAGGTGAAGGTGATCATATAATCTATCATGTCCAGTCATAGTGTGGCGCCCCTGCGTCCAGGAGGCCACAAAGGAAACTGCAGCCAGGAAGGTAGGACGACAGTTGAACACCAACACCCTCACAGCCCACACACCCACGTACAGTAGAGGGCAGCACCCAACCGAGAGCCTGGGAACTCTATGCAGGCAAGGGGTGGTGGGTTTAGAGACAGTGGGTGGGCAAACACGTAGTCAGGTGACAGAGGGTAGATATAGTGAAGGGGGAGGAGAAAGGAATCAGTAGGCCGAGGTAGGCTGAGCAGTAAAGAAAGAGATCACATGTCCTGGCAGAGTGGGGTGTAAGGAGCGCAGAATCTGGAAGAGCCAGTGTGAGCCACAGAGAGAAAGCACATCCGAAGCCAGCACCGCAGGAGTGTGAGGGAAGAGAAGGACAGTGACACTGGTCCCTAGCAACACGGCTGAGACGGCAGACTGCAGGCGGAGTAGCCCTCCTATGATACCTGAAGACACAGTAGAGAGAGCCTGGTAGAGCCTCACACGGGAGAACTGCTGCAGGCTAGGCTGAAGTAGAGTGTCAGCTCTAGAGGGGACCGTAGCTTCACCCGGCATCTCCAGACAACCGACGGGGGACCACAATTACACGTTAGGGTCCCTACCCCAAAGGGTAGGCACCTCAGTGGCAACCAGGAGGGCTCACAGGAGTCCGAGCCACCGCCATATTGTCCGGAGTCATGCACACCAAAGTGAACACAGAGAGAGAGAGTCAACAGCCTGGGAAGGACGCAGAGACAGAGTGAGGGGTCACAGTAAGAACGACCTGACTGCAGGGAGTAAAGGGAACCCAGAGGGGAAAGTGTGCCCGTGTAACTGAGAACTAAACTAAGAACTGTAACTGAACTGTGAACTGTACTTAAGAACTTGGAGAAGTAAACACGGTGAGCCCTGAACCTGACTCCCTTGCATCTCTCTGCCTGAACACGACTCCTTCCATACAGGTTTGCAGCAGATCCCCGCCTGGAGAGCCACAGCTTGCAGGCTCCATCACTGAAGGAGGATTCCTGCAGCATCTGGACAGTAAGTGTATTACGCTTAGCACAAGGCCTGCACACTACACAATAGACTTTAATCAACACTGCCCGGGGAACACAGTTCTGTCCACGTAAAACTATTCCATCCTTGCTGCCATTACATCATCTCCGGAGGTTCTGCGGCTTCGGTGGCCCCATTACTGGCCACACACTGTGAGTGGCGTCACGACTGACATTATCCCCTGTAAATATTCCCCTTATCACTGTCAGGCCAGGGACACGGTCCGGACCAGGACTCCGTGACATTCCCTAGAAACAGACACGGTCTGGTACCGAGTACCCCCGTCCCAGTGGGCTCGACATATCCTGGCGTTACGAACAAGATCTACCCGGTCCAAAAGAATTGGACCCTGTGTGCCTAAAGAACGTGTTCTGGACTTTCCCGCCAAAATCTGACCTTAATGGCGGCCATGGGAAACTAACGCCATGTGCAGAGGAGTCGTGCCCAAACCCCCCATTGTGGGCAGGCCCAGTCCAAAGCGCGAAGAAAAGGACCCACCCTTGCTCCGCTTAACTCCGGGAGAGCCAGCCATCACTCTAAAAGAAGAGCCTCCGCCCCTAGACCAACCTACCAATGAGAAGCTGGCGGGAGATCAACAGGAAATCGTCATCAGGAAGAGGCTGGATGAGCAACCGGAAACGAAGCAGTCGCCGAGACATGAGGACGGAAGCGGAGGACGCCGAGGAGAGCGCCATAATTGGAAGACCACAAGTTTTCCCGGAGGGTCCACGGAGCGAACCGGTGGAGGAACCCGGCCAGGGTGAGATCTTGCGTCACTGTAGTAAGATGGCAGAAGGCAGCAGAGAGCGTCCACAGATCCGAGACCCCCAACAAGGTGTGCTGCGGCTGCTACCCCAGCAGATGACACGGGCCCATGAGGAGCGTAGGACCCGGATTCAAATTAACCCCTTAGTGACGAAGAAATTTGTCATTTTTAATTTTCGTTTTTTCGCTCCTCGGCTTCCAAAAGCCATAGCTTCTTTATTTTTCCGTCAATATAGACATATGATGGCTTGTTTTTTGCGGGATGAGTTGTACTTTCAGATGCAATAATTTGTTTTACCATATAATGTACAGGGAAATTGCAAAAAAATTCCAAGTGCAGTGAAATTGCAAAAAAAGTGCAATTACACGTTTGTTTTTTGGATTTTTTAGTCGCCGTGTTCACTATATGGTAAAACCGACGTGACGGTGCGATGCCTCGGGTCAGTACGAGTTTGTAGATACCAAACATGTATACCTTTATTGGTATCTAGGTGGTGGAAAAAAATTCAAAAGCATGAAAAAAAAAAACATTGCACTTTTTGCGCCATGTTCTGCGACCCGTAGCGTCCTCATTTTTCGGGATCTGGGGCTGGATGATGGCTTATTTTTTGCGTCTCGAGCTGACGTTTTTAATGATACCATACTTGGGTGCATCCGCTGTTTTGATCGCCCGTAATTGCATTTTTTAGCATTGTTGCAGCGACCAAAAAAATGTAATTTTGGCGTTTTAACCATTTTTGCGCTACGCAGTTTACGGCTCTCATTATTTGATTATTTATATTGATAGATCGGGCGATTCTGAACGCGGCAATACCAAATATGTGTATTTTTTTTTAATTTTTTAATACTTTTATTGTGGATGGGAGAAAAGGGGGGTGATTTGAACTTTTATGTTTTTTTTTTTTTTTCAACTTTGTAAAAACTTTATTTGTTTATTGATTCTTAATTTTACACTGCCCTATAGAGAGGCATGCAGATGCACAGTCCGATCACGTCTGACACATACAGAGGAGCTGCAGCTCCTCTGTATGTGTCAGAATCGCGGACCTGTTGTAGTTGGCAGCCCCTGCCAACCACAAGCAGGAAATGCTCCATGACAGGTTCCAGGGTCAAGCCAGGACCCTGGCCTGTCACATCAGCACGGGAGATCCTGCGATACTATCGCGAGATCTCCCCTGGAGCCCGGTAAGCGCGCTGCCAGCTCCGGCTCCCTTAGATCCCGCTTTCAGAGATTGATGGCGGGATCTAAGGGGTTAACAGCACCGATCGGATGGCGGGACCCATCGGTGCTGTTAGACTGACATCTCAGCTAGTGAGATCAGCTGAGATGTCGGAGGTTTGAAGTGAGCTCCACGCCGGAGCTCACTTCAAACACCGGGTAACGACAGCCGACGTCTAGAGATTTACGGCTGTCGTTAACTCTGTTGATGATCGATATTAACCTGTTATCAGACTTTGTCCATGCAACCCGACTGGGTTGGAGTTACCCGTGATCGCGCAGAAAGCGAGGAAGGATGCCGCACCGCGACCCTGGTGGACCTGTTTGTACCCCGGGCTACGCCGCGCCCTGCAAAGAAGGAAGCCGACCCGCTAGGAGCCCTTGACGAACACTGGTTGTCCCTACCGGAGCCCCTGATACCGCCACTGACTACGATTGAGGTGAGAGGGAAGCAGCTCCGCTGCTGGTGAGAGAGAGATGAAAGCTGCGTGGATTTAATGGGCTTCCTGGGAGATCCAAGTGCTAAAAAGTGGGGCCAGCAGAGTTAATTACACGTGAGGAGTACATCAGGCGGTGTGTAAGAAAATGGGAGAAGGAAGAAACAGAGCGGCAGGTTCAGAAACAAATCATGATCGCCCGCGCCAAAGAGGCCAAGAATCAGCTCACCCAGATAGACAAGTGGAGGTCGGTGAATGGGTGTCATACCATGTAGTTGAAGGAGAACGCGGCCCATTCGGTGTGAAAGTTAAAAGACTTTGCTTAGACGCAACAGAAAAGAATGAGATCCCTGAATTAGAAGATCCAGAGTCCATCGCTGATCCAGATATGCCAAGATACACGGATACGGCAGTGAACATGCATCCTGTGACAATTATTGAGACTGTTACACCCAAGATTATGACTTATGCTGTAACCCAAACCCCGGAAAGCTACTTAATAACTGCGTTACAAGACCTGGAGGTGTATCCCAGAACGCCTTTTTGAACTTTGAGCTTTTTTAAACTTTTCGCACTTTTGAAGGAAAGAATCTTTTTATACTTTTGATAGAAAGTAATGTTTATTATGTTTTAGCTACTGTAAAGTGAATGCGTTGTAGCATTAGACCTGGCAGAGGTCTAGAAGGGTAGAGATGTAAACGTACCCATGCACTTGTATATGGTTAACTTAAGTAACGTTTGAAGAATCGAACCTCCCGGACGGGAAGAAATCAAGAATCCATATTGTTAATGTTGTTATGAAAATAAAAATGTTTTCAGGGGGATCCATGACGGGCAGCGCGGGGACGCGCTGGTTTAACTCCGGGAGAATGTGGCGCCTATGAACCCTGAACCTGACTCCCTTGCATCTCTCTGCCTGAACACGACTCCTTCCATACAGGTTTGCAGCAGATCCCTGCCTGGAGAACCACAGCTTGCAGGCTCCATCGCTGAAGAAGGATTCCTGCAGCATCTGGACAGTAAGTGTACTACACTCAGCACAAGGCCTGCACACAATAGACTTTAATCAACACTGCCCGAGGAACACAGTTCTGCCCACGGAGAACTATTCCATCCTTGTTGCCATTACATCATCCCCGGAGGTTCTGCGGCAGCGGTGGCCCCATTACTGGCCACACACTGTGGGTGGTGTCACGACTGACATTATCCCCTGTAAATATTCCCCTTATCACTGTCAGGCCAAGGACACGGTCCGGACCAGGACCCCGTGACATTCCCCAGAAGCAGACACGGTCCGGTACCGAGTACCCCTGTCCCAGTGGGCTCGACAATAGCCCCAGTATTATGCTCCCTGACTGCAGTGATGCTTCCTCCACTTCTTCTGGTGAGAGAGAATGATAGTTAGTACAAGGGTTTATATATCAACCTTCTAGCCCCACACACCCATTGAGACACCAAGCACACATACTATGCTCCTTAATCTTAAAGCAACACACACACAGCTATACAACAGGGCTACAGGAGGTTTGGCTCCACCTCTGCCAACGTCAAGTCTCCCTTTGCTCATTGTTCTGGGGGTGTCTTTTCAAAGCAGGCTTTCCTGTCTGGCTTTTAAACAATCAGCTGGGCCTGTTTTAATCAGCTGTTCATATGAAATAGCTTTTGAGAAAGCCAGCGGTTAAAAGACTTCACCGCTGGCTTTTTCAAATGAACAGCTGATATTGGTCAGCTGTTCATCTGAAATAGCCGGCGGGAAAGCTGGTGGTGAAGTCTTTTCACCGCCGGCTTTCCCGCTGGCTATTTGAAACGAACAGCTGATGTTGATCGTTTGAAATAGCCAGTGGGAAAGCCAACAGTGAAAAGACTTAATTGACATCTCTTCTGCTTGCTATTTCAAACAATCAGCTGATCAGCATCAGCTGTTCGTTTGAAAAAGGCAATGGTGAAGTCTTTTCACCACAACTTTCCTGTAGGCAGATGGGTTGTCCTGAAGAATCCGTGTAGTCCCTGGCTCTGCGTTGGAATGGTGCGTCGGTTCCCTGAATGTGCGACTTGTTTGTCCCCTCCACGGGCGACATGGGTCTACATTGGAATGGAGCGTTGGTCCTCTGCACGGGCGACTTGTTCTTCCTCCTCATTCATGGGACATCCTCAGGGCAATCAGCTAGTTGGATTTTGCTTGGTGGTGGTGCTCCAGGCATGGTTTGCAAGAACTTTAGTACATAGTCGATGTTTTTGGTTAGCTGCAGCACCTGGTTGCGCAGGTCATCATCTGAGTTATCTGCTACAGCTTGTCTTTCTACCTTTGCAGGGTCTTTAGAAATGGGTTGAAAGTCTATGGGAGAGGTGTTAACCTGCCAGGATTGTATTGCAGGTTCTGCAGGCGCTGGATCTCTTAACACTGTTATAGCACAATCTTTTAAGTCATTAAAGTTCACAGTTGAGTGATCTAATACCCACATATGTACCTGCTGGTGGTGGTAGACTGACCTCAATCCTTCTGTAAACTGCTCAGCAATCTTCTTCCAATACACTTGCCGGGTCTACCTGTTTTAAGGACCGGAGTGCCCCTTGTAAACGGAGGGCATAGTCTCTGATGGTATCCTGCGGTCTCTGCTTGCATTGGTAGAACAGCATCCTCAATTCAGACTGTGTGCATTTTTAAAAAACTATTTTAAGCTTATCAAACACTTTAGCGGCAGAGTCCCTGTCAGCATCTCTCCAGGACTCAACCTCCAGCTCCGCTGCACCTGTTAATTGTCCCAGCACAACGGTGGCTCGCTGCTTTTCTGTCATCGTATACATGTCCAGCATTGCATAAATCTTTTGCTTAAAGGTTGCTAAGGTACCGGGTTTGCCTTAATATGTTGGTAACCATTTTGCACCCGGTATGTACGGCAAGGCTATTGGCATTATCTGGGCCACTGCTCCGGGTGCTGCCTTCCAGGCATGCCCCCCTGTCAGGGACCTGTGCATCGTCCGAGTCACTCATGATGGGGCCCCCCTAGTTAATTGCTGCCAGCTGGTGAGGTATAAACAAACTTTTCCGGTCGTCGGCGGCTCTGCAGAGGGAGTGGAGCACTTCAGGTATTTCCGGAACTGGGAGCTGCGCTTTGCTGATCTCCCGCAGAGCGAAGGGGCGGGGCTTATCTTCCCGCTCTTTTCCACCCGCACTGTGTCGCTGTTCAATTTCTGTAAAGGCGGCCTGATTTTTACAGTTCACAAACAGTTAAAGTTTGACTTTTGGCACACAGTACAGTTTTACCTGGCACGAGATCCTGTTGATGATGCCAGGCTTGAGGCGGTGGACAGGGTAGGGGGTACTCGGGTACCGGGGCTGATGGTGACTTTGATGGGGAATCACGGCTGGTCGGTCCCTGGTGCCGTGCCCTAGACCCTCAATGGCGGGGAATGATAAGGGGAATAAGGGGATTGGTAACGTGACGCCACCTATGGTACCTGGTAACGGGTATACCAGCGCTACAGCCGGTCGCTGAGATGATGGTGGATGCAGCAGAGTGTGGTACAGCTCCCCACAGGTGGAGCTTTACCTCAGGGCAACGGGGATGGATGAGGGGAGTAGTATTTGCGTCTCTGCAGACAATGCGGTGACTAGCGGCGGTTAGGCAGGCACACACACACACAGTGATCATTTTTTCGGTGCCTTTTACTGGTGACAGGGTAACAGGTACAGTCCAGAGAAATAACCAGGTCCTCGGTGCAACTTGAGGCTTCCACCTTAGAAAGTTTGTGAGGCCTTCTCTATCTCTGTGTTCTGTGGTTTGGGGTAAGTCCTGCCTGTGACTGGACTAGCCGCTTCTTCTCCCTCTCAGGGCTTTGCTCTAAACTGACTATGAGGTTCTTCTGCTTGGTCCCTGTTTCTCCTATGGGCCCTGGTCCTATACTTGGTCAGTTTGAGTGCCTCTTACTTGACTTGCTTCAGGGTTTAACTCCTCCTGGTTCTCCCGGGGTTTTACTGCTGCAGTGGATGCTGGCAGTGTCGGACTCCGGTGTCCAAGTGTGCTATAAGGAAATCTCAACTGGTTCCTTTCCTTGAATTCCCTGCTTCCTCCATTGGTCTCCGACCCTCTCCCTCGGGTGCAACACAGCGGTCAGTGGTCCCTGGTTTTGGGCCTGGTTCCTTCCCAGCGACTAGCTCCTTGCTCCAGCTCTCTCCTCAGGCTCACTCACACTAACTCCTGGGACTGACTAACTTCTCCCCTCAGACCTGAATCTTTTTAAAGAGGAACTGGTTTAAGGCAGCCAGTAGGGCTCCCCCTTCAGGTCTGGGGTGGAAGGTGTTGTGTGCTGTGTGAACAAAGGTGTAATTCCCTCCTTGCACCAATCCCCTGCAGGGGTGCCACACATGCGTTTTGCGTTTGCAGAAAATCACATGTGTTTTTGCATGCATTTCCATCAAACCCTGTGGGGCCAAAAATGCATGCGTTTTTAGCGGTAAAGATGCATAGAGACACAAATGAAGGCAAATGCAACCTAGCATTAGATGTGCAACAGGCCTTAGGCCCTTTTCACATCTAAGGCTGGGTTGTGTTTGCGTGCATTTGCATTACTATGCGTTTTTACTGCTAAAAACGCAACCAAATGCATGCGTTTTTGGCCCCATTGATTTCAATGGAAACACATGCAAAAACGCATGTGAATTTTTAAAAACGCAAAACACATGCGTTTTTGCAAACACCAGCAGGTTAATTGGCCTGGTGCGAAGTTTGTAGCATGCAGTAGGAAATGTTTGGACTACTGCTGCTTTGCGTTGGGCAAACAGCCTTTTTGTAATGAGGACAGCAAAAGGCAGGCTGCCTGTCACCCCAAAATCGGAGGGGAAAGGCACGTGCACATGGCGGCCACCTAGTCTGCAGGAGCGCAGCTCCACGAGGCCCTGAGCGGCGCTGACCGGCATCTGAGATTCCCTCTGTCTCTCTGCCCTCCCGCTTTTGCTTTTCACTGTTGCCGACTTCTTTGCTGTTGAGCGAGGATCTCACGGCTCAGTTTAGCTGTGACGGGTGGAGTACAGCCTGGATGCAGACTCGAGGACGGCGAACAGGAGAGGTCGGCTTGGCAGTCTGTCAGCATGACAGCTTTATAGCGGGCTGCAGCGAGCGACTGAAGAAAGGCACAGGCAGCTATTAAGGAGTTAAGAGATTGAGGAATTAATCGCAGTGGCCACTGGAGGGCACCGGAGGAACCTGCATTTGGAGCTTGGAGTTCGACAGTTGGACTGTATACCGGCTTTTCTCTGCAAGATTCCCTTAGGGGAAAAGGAAAAAAAAAAAAACTGTGAGTACAGAGTCCGGTATAGCCGCACTCAGGATAAATGATGACGAGGGGTAAAGCTGGAAAGCATACATCCCCCCCACGGCTGCCAGACTTTTATCCAGCAGGACAGAAAATACATGCTAAGGGGAAAGTGACACCAGCATCACCTCTTAAGGAATTAAGACCACAAGTAGGAGCAGCAGGGGGGGGGGAGTAGTGTGAGTCCCCCTCATAATAGTGGAAATCAGAGTAGAGGGAGCAGTAGAGGCACCATGGATGCCCCATTAACAAGGGGAGATATGGAAGAATTTATCACCATGGTGCGAACTTCTCTGAGAGAGGACATGTACGATATGTTAAATGAAATAAGAAAGGACTTGGATGCAGTAGGGGAGAGAACATCTTATATAGAAGACCAGATGGCTGATTATACATCTACAATAAATGCATTGGTAGATGAAAATAAGTTATTAAAGAAGGAGCTGGGTGCAGTACATATGAAATTAAATGACTTAGAAGATAGATCTAGAAAACAGAATATAAGAATCCGGGGAATCCCTGAGGATGTTAGAGATCATCAATTGGAGTCCTTTGTGATTAAGTTTTTCATTGCTGTCCTGCCGGACCGGTCATCTGAGGATATATTAATAGAGAGAGTGCATAGGACTCCAAAACCAAGACACTTAGATGCTGCCCTACCGAGAGATATTTTGGTTAGGATGTTGCGTTTTCCAATTAAAGAAGCATTTATTCAACAAATTAGGAAATCCCAAATGTTACCTGAGGAGTTTCAAGGTCTTAAAGTATTTCCAGATCTTTCAGCAGCTACTTTAGACGCAAGAAGGGACTATGCACATGTCTGTACTGCTCTGAGAGATGCCAATGTCAGATATAAGTGGGGATTTAACCCAGTTAAATTACATATTATATTTGAAGATAAGAATGTAACATGTATTTCGCCTAAAGATGCGGAAGGGAAGTTAACTGCTTGGAAGATAGATTTCGCCCCCGCAAAAATAATACAGGGGAGGAGAATAAGATCAGAATGGAAGAAAGTGTAAGAGGGAAGAAATGAGGCCTCGTGAGCAGCTCCATAGACATTCCTGGAGACAAGTATTTGTGCTCTAGGCTCCCGAGATGGCAGATATGTTCTGCCCGTAGCCCAAGGAACGGGGCACCTTTTATGGCTCAGGAGATCGGCCATAAAGTTTGTTATATGTATTGGTTTAGATTATTTTTGTGTGTTTTTTTTTATTATTTTTTTCTCTCACGCAGGTACAAATCATCCCATGCTATATACTTTTGAATCTTTATAGGAGGTATAAGGAAAACATAGTTTGTTTTTTTTTCTTTTTTAAATTTGCTCTCTCTTTAGTTGGAATAATAAATAAAAATGGGTCATGCTTTGGGGTAAAAAATCTGGCCCAACTTAATTTAAAATGAAGATGAAAATTATGTCTTTAAATGTGAAAGGTATGAATGCTCCAGGTAAAAGAGCAACGGTATGGAAAGAGGTTGAGAGAGCTCAGGCAGATATTATCTGTCTGCAGGAGACACATCTATTGGGGAAAGACAATGGTAGATTCCAACATAAAAATTTTCCGCACAGTTTCTTTTCTAATAATAAAGTTAAGAAGGCAGGAGTATGTATCCTGATTAAAAACACAGTAACATTTGAGTTAGTTCAAAAATGTGAAGATTTAGAAGGTAGACTCCTAATTCTGATCTGTAGAATGAATGGAGCACTATATACAGTTGCGACAATATATGCTCCTAATATGGGACAAAAGAATTTTATTAAACGGTGTCTTCAAAAAATAAAAGAAGTAGCGCAGGGTAATAAGGTAATATGTGGGGACTTTAATTTGCCTATGCATAGAGAGTTAGATACAACTAAAGGAGGTATAGGGAGCCGAGGGGAGATGAAAGAGTTAATTTGGGAATATAAGTATCATGATGTATGGAGGTACATACATTCGTCGGAAAAAGACTTTACGTTTTTTTCGAATCGTCACCGAACGTATAGTCGAATCGACTATATTTTAGTTGATGATAGTATTTTGACAAGCAGCACGAATGCGGATATTGGACTAATAACTTGGTCTGATCATGCGCCAATATATTTGGAAATCTCTCACTCGGACTCCCGTCCCTTGATAAGGAGATGGCGCCTGAGTGAAAGGTTGTTATTAAATGAGGAAGTTGCGGGGAAAATAAAATCAGCGTTGAAGGAATATTTTAATACAAATGATAATGAAGAGATAAAAGATGAGTGTTTGTGGTTAGCACATAAAGTGGTGATAAGGGGTGTCTGTATTCAACAAGCGGCAATACTTAAACGTAAAAAAGAGAAAGATAGAAAAGAACTGATTAATAGACTACAAATTTTAGAGGTTCGTAATAAAGAGGCTGCCACTATACCTATATCAGCTGAAATACAGGAGATCAGATTTAAATTGAGAGAGAGTTTGTTACAGACACATGCAGATAATATGCGAAAATTACAGATGAAATTTTATGCCGAGGGGGATAAAGGCGGAGCCTTGTTAGCTCGGAGGATCCGGAAAAAAGAAATTAAATCTAGAATTGAATATATTATTAAAAAAGATGGAACAGTGAGTAGAAGACCATCAGAAATTGCAGAGGAGATGGCTAAATATTATTTAAATTTATATAATTTAAAAGATGATCTGGGCACCCCTCAACCATCAGAGATGGAAATAAAGAAATACTTAGATGAATGTAATCTACCAAAAATTACAGAAACTCAGTTGTTACACTTAAACGCACCGATAACGAGAGAGGAAATTGGGAAGATTATAAAACAAACAAGAAAAGGGAGCGCTCCGGGTCCAGACGGGTTCTCTAATAGTTATTATCGAGAATACTCGGAGGAATTAGTCCCCTTTCTGGTAAGATGCTGTGAATTGTGGAGGGAAAGAGGCTTTATTGCAGGTAGTAACCTCGAAGCTACTATAATCACTATACCAAAAATAGGTAAACCACCAAACAAACCCCAGAACCTGAGGCCGATTGCATTGTTGAATGGAGATCTAAAGATCTTTACGAAACTACTTGCATCTAGAATAAATCAAATAATTCCTATCCTGATAAAACCGGATCAGGTAGGTTTTGTACGAGATAGGGAAGCCAAAGATGGTATAAGACGTATGGTAAATTTGGTACAAATAGCGGAAGTATCTGGTTCCCCCAGTGCATTCCTGTCATTGGACGCAGAGAAGGCCTTTGACAGGGTGCACTGGGGGTATCTTTTTGCAGTATTGAAAAAGTTTGGCTTTGATGGACCAATTTTGTCAGCAATTTCTGCAGTATACTCGGCCCCTTCAGCAAAAGTATGGATTGCAGGAACAATGTCGGAGATCTTTAATATAACAAATGGGACCCGACAGGGTTGTCCCCTATCTCCAAATATTTTTGCTTTATGTTTGGAACCACTTGCTGAGAGGATCAGGAACTCAGCATCAATCTCGGGAATCATGGTAGGGAAAGAAGCACATACAATTAATATGTATGCGGATGATATTATTATTTCCTGTGAAAAGGTAGAGCAATCGATTAAGGCGATACTAGATGAATTGGAAGTGTATAGCAAAGTCTCCTATTATAAAATAAACGCTAATAAATCGGTAATATTACCTATAGCTATACCCTTAAACAGTAAACAATATATAAAAGAATTGTGCACATTTCAATGGGCAGAGAATGGGCTTCAATACTTAGGAATCAGGTTGACATCATCAAAGAAACTAATAACAGTGAACTTTACTATTCTGTATAGACAAATTAAAAAGGTGATTGAGGAAGTACGTCAAACTACACTATCCTGGATAGCAAGAATTAATATCATAAAAATGATAGTGTTGCCTAAGATTCTGTATTATTTTAGAGCACTTCCCCTCGAAATCCCTAAAAAATATATCACTGAATTACAAAGACTGATCAGCAAATTTATTTGGGCGGATAAAAAACCCCGGATAGCGAGAAATATACTAGCCCTACCTATGGATAAAGGGGGAATGGGGATACCAGATTTAAGTTTTTATCATAAAGCGTCCATAATAGGGGGACTCCGTGACTGGTGGCAAATGCGGAAAGACCATAAATGGTTGGAGATTGAGAAGGTCTATGCTAGAAGGGGCTCGACTCGATTTATAATGGAGGCGGAAATATTACAGCGAACTACAAATGTACCTCCACTACTGACAATGCAAGCGGCCTTACGTGTTTGGAGAACATTAACCCCAATCATAATAGGTTGATGAGAGCATCATTATCTATCCTCTCCATAGAACCACATATCCCATATTTAAACCTACAAAACTGGAACGAAGCAGGAATACAAACAGTAGGAGAGATAGAGGGATCAATGGGAGTATTACCGTTTGATCAAGTGGCTGGTAAATATGAGGGAGTACGTAGATATCTTTACCAATATCTGCAAATTAAACATTATTTAAATAAAAATTCATATAGAGGGAACGGAGTCTATGGGAAGGAAGAAGATATTTTGAGATATATTATGACAGGAGGAAATAACATGAAATGTTTATCTAAATGTTATAAAATTTTAATTAATCCGGTGAATGGAAGTAAACTGGCCTACATGAAAAAATGGGAACAGGAGTTAGGAGAGGAGCTAACATTGGAAGAATGGGGAAACAGTGTAAGGGAAATTAAAAAATACACTGCGTGTATAAATCATGTAGAGCAAATAAAAAAAACACAAATGAGGTGGTATTTGTATCCGGATAGAATAGCAAAAATGAACATTAAATATTCTAAATTATGTTGGAAAGGGTGTGGACAGGTGGGATCCCTGATACATACTTGGTTTGCTTGCCCGGTCTTAAGAGTTTTTTGGACCGGGATGATAGATTTAATCAAAGAAATCACTGGAGAAACAATTGAAATAAAAATACCTCAGATAATCCTACATATGGGTATAAATAGACTACCAAAACGAGTGAGAGGTATTGTTTCGCATGTGTTAATAGCCGCTCGTATGATGGTAGCAATTAAATGGAAAGAGGTTAATCCTCCACTTATAAAAAATGTAATAGAGAGGGTAAATATTCAATGTCAAAATGAAATGATGTTATACCAATCTAAAAGTAGAGGAGAGGTAATCCGGAAGACGTGGAGACCTTGGATGATGTGTAAATATTATAAAGGATAATTTATAAAAGAGTGTATTTGCTTCTATAATTTTTTTTTTTTTTTTTTTTTTTTTTTTTTTTTGTTTGTTTGTTACATTATGTACAGGAAACTCCAAAAAATGGTGATCTTGTAGTGTCTTGTATTATATTGTGTTTGAAATTGTTCTTGTCTTTATGTTGTGTATTGTTTAAAGAAGAAAATTAATAAAAATTTAAATAAAAAAAAAAAAAAAATCGGAGGGGAAAAATGACTTTCCTGATTCTCTTCAATTCTGAAAAGAGTTATTTTTAGGGGGTATTATGGAGCTACTAAGTGGCTCATTTACACTGACCCTGCTGGACACGGATCTTGCTGGAATAACTCTCCTTTCCTGCAAATTTGCACTTCACTAAAGAAGTAGAGAAACTCCAGTGCCACATTTAAGCAGCTTCCTCAAAGTCATAATCGCTTTCCAACAAGCTTTTGATATAACTAAGGGATTTGTGCCAGATCAGAACCCCAAACTACAGACGCTGTGTTTCGGGGTACCTGCCCCTCATCAGTGTAGTGTGTGGGATATTCTCATCTGGCTGAGTGAGTGGGCTAAGCCAAGGTCTGGGAACTTGCTATCAACCTTATGTCCCTTCTCCTTTCCTGTAGTCTATCTCTGTACTGTGTCTTCAGCTCTCAAAAGAGCTATTGTTTTGGTGGTATTATGCAGCTGCTGAACATCTCCTTTCAACTGCCCCTGCTCCAATATCTCTCCCTTCCTAATCTACACTGACATAGTATACATTAGAGGTAATCCTGAAAAGGGCTTTTGTGTTATGAAGAGGTCTAACACTCTCCCTAGCAGCTGAGCGATCTCTTCCTATGCTTGTAGAATGCAGGCTCCGGATGCAATGCGGGCAAAATGGCAGCGGCAGGGCTTAAATAGACCCTATGACACTAGGCGGCCAGCCAATCACAGTAATGCCACAACCAAGATGTTTGTGGCATTACTGGGATTGGTTAAGAAGCCCAGCATGTTTAGTGGCTGCAAAGGAGACACCAAAACTGCAAGACGGGACATCCGAATATAGCGAGGTGAGTACACAAATAGTAGCTGAATTACGAGTAATGTGAATACCATATTATCTGTGCGAATAGTAACGAATACACTCGCTCATCATTATTGCTCATCTCTAGTGCCAGCACACTGGGCCCATTCCATGCCCGTTCCACGCCTCCAACTGTATCTGGATCCTTTTTTAGCTAAACGTTAAACTTATAATATATTTTTTAACTCTCTTATTCAGTAGCTCTGCAGATATGACTTAAACTTCACTTACAGAATTAGAATACATATTCTCTCCATGAATTTGTTCTTTGCTTACCTTATTTCTTAGGTTTATTTTCATGTGAAAATTGCACTTACAAAACAGTCTTCAAGAACATAACATTTCCAGATGTCGGGTTTCGACCAGTGAAGAATTGGAAAGATCCCACCAAAGTTTTAGTTGAAATATCTCTTTTCACATTAGCCAATGTGGTAAGCATTATACTATTCAACAGATCAGTCGCAATGGCATTTTCTTACATATCGGGGCACATTATCTTAGGCCCCTTTCACATCTCTGCGTTTGCTGCGTTTTGCTGCGTTTTGCTTCATTTGCGTTTTTTCCGCGTTTTTACCGCAAAAAACGCATGGAAACGCATGCGTTTTTGTCCCCATTGATTTTAATGGGAACGCATGAAAAACGCATGCAAAAACGCATGTCAAAACGCATGTGCGTTTGGGAAACCGCAAAACGCATGCGTTTTTGCAAACGCAGCTCAAAACGTGGCAAACAACGTTTTGGGCTGCGTTTGCAAAAATGCATGCGTTTTGCGTTTGTGCAAACGCATATGCGTTTTGACATGCGTTTTTGCATGCGTTTTTCATGCGTTCCCATTAAAATCAATGGGGACAAAAACGCATGCGTTTCCATGCGTTTTTTGCGGTAAAAACGCGGAAAAAACGCAAATGAAGCAAAACGCAGCAAAACGCAGCAAACGCAGAGATGTGAAAGGGGCCTTAGAATCCAATGACCATATTCCAAGGTCCACCATGGTTGGAATATACATAATTATCTCTAAGGATATGTTCACAAGTTACCTTTTTTTCCTGCACCTTTGCAGCAAAAATGTAGCATTTTCCTGTGCTAGAAAAATGAATGACATGCCATACTTATTTATTCCTTGCAGATTTGAAGCAGCATGACAATTTTTTCAGGATTTTTACAGCTTCTTTCACTCATAAAAAAGAGTAGGGAGAAAGCCATAAAAGAAAAGCAAAATATAAAAAAATTGATCAAAACACGTGTATTGTATGCAGTATATTTCCTGCCAACACTCCAGTATTTGCAGCAGATTTTGCTGCTACAAATACTGTTAATGTGCTATACATACAATGGGTACGGAAAGTCTTCAGACCCCTTTACATATTTCACTCTTTGTGCCATTGCAGCCATTTGGTAAATTCAAAAAAGTTCATTTTTTTTTCTCATTAAAGGGATCCTGTCACCTCCAAAAAGCCTCCTAAGCTACAAAATCTTGTCCCCTGCACCATCCCATCACTAAGCTCACACTCCTTTTGTCTCCTAAAAGCATCCTGTCAAAGTGGATAAAAACGATTTTATGCAGCTGAAGGCAGGACTAATGATTTGCATTCTGTGAGTGACAGAGAGGGGGGAGGGTAAAGCCTGCACAAACAAAGCAGCACAGACAGAGAGAGGGTGGATCCTGGAGCCTGCAAAACAACACGCCCTAAGGGCTAAAGAATATAGCCCCTGCTAATTATAATCACTAATGAGTGAGTATTAAATCGTTTTTATCTACTTTCACAGGATGCTTTTAAGAGATAAAAAGAGTGTGAGGTTAGTGATAATATGCTGCAGGGACATGATTTTGTAGCTTAGGTGGCGTTTTGGAGGTGACAGGATCCTTTTAATATACACTCTGCAACCCATATTGACTGATGAAAAACAGAAATGTAGATATTTGTGCAAATTTATTAAAAAAGAAAAACTGAAATCTCACATGGTGATAAGTATTCAGCCCCATTGCTCAGTATTGAGTATTTGCACCTTTTGAGCTCGTACAGCCATGAGTCTTCTTGGGAATGATGCAGTTTTCCCCCTGGATTTGGGGATCCTTGGCCGTTCTTCCTTGCAGATCCTCTCCAGTTTTGTCAGGTTAGATGGTGAACGTTGGTGGAGTCATTTTCAGGTCTCTCCAGAGATTCTCAATTGTGTTTAGGTCAGGGCTCTGGCTGGGCCAGTCAAGAATGGGCACAGAGTTGTTGTGAAGCCTCTCCTTTGTTCTTTTAGCTGTGTGCTTATGGTCATTGTCTTATTGGAAGGAAGGTGAACCTTTGGCCAAGTCTGAGGTCTAGAGCACTCAGGAAGAGGCTTTTGTCCAGGATATCTCTTTACTTTGCCACATTCATGTTTCCTTCAATTGCATTCAGTCGTCCTGTCCTTACAGCTGATAAACACCCCCATAGCATGATGCTGCCACCACCATGTTTCACTGTTGGGTTTGTATTGAGCAGGTGATGAGCAGCGCCTGGTTTTATCCACACATACCACTTAGAATTATCACCAAAAAGTTCTATCTTCATCTCTTCAGATAAGAGAATCTTATTTCTCATAGTCTGGGAGTCGTTCATGTGTTTTTTTTGCTAATTCTATGCAGGCTTTCATATGTCTTGCACTGAGGAGAGGCTTCTGTCGGGACACTCTGCCATAAAGGACCAACTGGTGGAGGACTGCAGTGATAGTTGGTTGACTTTGTAGAACTTTCTCCCATCTTCCTACTGCATCTCTGGAGCCCAGCCACAGTGATCTTGGGGTTCTTCTTTATCTCTTTTACGAAGGCTCTTTTCCCAAGTTTGACTGGACAGCCACGTTTAGGAAATCTTCTGGAGGTCCCAAACTTCTTCCATTTAAGGATTATGGAGGCCACTGTATTCTTAGGAACCTTGAGTACTGCTGAAAATCTTTGGCCAGATCTGTGCCTTGCCACAATACTGTCTCTGAGCTCCTCAAGGTACCGTCACACAGGGACATATCGCCGGCGATATTGCCGGGGATCGCGGGAGCGCGCATCCCTGACAACATCGCCGGTGAGATGTCACACTGAGCAACTTACCGGCGATGTCGCCGGCTAGTTGCCGCGGCTATCGCTCGCTGGGTTGCCCAGCAACCCAGCAAGCGATCACTCGCAATGTTGGATATAGGCGGAATCGCCCGCAACATTGCAGGTTGCCGCGTTACACAGTGCGATCAGGCAGGATCGCCTGAGCAACATCGCCAGGTTTCCCAACATTGTTGGGAAACCTGGCGATGTGACTCAGGCGATTCATCGCCTGATTATCGCCCTGTCACACGAGGCAACTCGCCGGCGATGTCGCCGCAACCTGGCCACGCCCCTCAGTTGCCGGCAACATCGCCGGCGATATGTCCCTGTGTGACGGTACCTTCAGGCAGTTCCTTTGACATCATGATTCTAATTTGGTGTGACATGCACTGTGTTCTGTGAGGTGTGAGGTCTTATATAGACAAGTTTGTGCCTTTCCAAATCAAGTCCTATCAGTTTAATTAAACACAGGTGGACTCCAGTGAAGGAGTAGAACCATCTCAAGGAGGATCACAAAGAGATGGACGTGACCTAAATATGAGTGCCTGAGCAAAGGGTCTGAATACTTATAGCCATGTGATATTTCATTTTTTCTTTGTTTTATATATTTGCATAAATATAAAAATTTCTTTTGTTTTTTTTCAATCAAAATGGGGTGCAGTATGTATATTAATGAGAAAAATTTACCTTTTTTAATTTACCTAATAGCTGCAATGAAATAAAGAGTGAAAAATGTAAAGGGCTCTGAATACTTTCCTTACCCACTGTACCCTGAGGTGTTTGTCAATCAGACCTAATAGCTTTTCATTTCCTTATATACTGACCATTAGAGGTCAATGAGATCCATATAGTCACCCACACCGAATCCTAAATAGAAGAACATGTGTACATCCCACCACCTTTTGCACAAGAATGCCACCACAATAAAGGAGGAGCTGAGGGAATAATGGTCAATATTGACTTTTAGGATTGCTACTTCTAAAAGGTGGCACTAGAACTCAAGTCTACTTCCTCTATGAAGAAACACTTTACCTCAATAAAGAGTAAAGCTCCCGTCAAACACAACATCGCACCAGCGATCCCGACAACGATAACGATCCTGTAGGGATCGTTGGTGCATCATTACTTGGTCACTGGGGAGCTGTCAAACAGGCAGATCTCCTCAGCGAACAGGGACCAGCGAGCCACCTCCACATCGCTGGTATCTAGGCAGCCCGCGCTGCCTAGATACCCGGTGTTTACCATGGTCACCAGCCTGTGAGGCTGCTGATCGCTGGTCTCTCGCTGTACACACGCAGTGATGCATGCTGACCAGCAGGAGACCAACGACCTAAAAATGACCCAGAGCATTTTGTAATGATCACCGATCTCACAGCAGGGGGCTGATCGCTGCTAAGTGTCACACTTAGTGAGATCGTTAGCGAGATCGCTGTTACGTCAGAAAACCTGTGACTTTACAACGACCTCGCTAACGATCTCGTTATGTGTGACGGGGGCTTAACACTCCTGCACGTGCAAGTTTTATATAAACTCAATCTCCTTTTAAAAGGATACCTGTCAGGTCGTTTTTACCCCTCAAGCTAACACTTCTCGTCCCTGCACCTTCCTAGCACATCCGTAACCATCCCTTTCTGACCTAAAACTGTACTGTAATTGTTGTGAAATAAGACTGTAACTTACATTTCCGCATGCATATCAGGCATCCAGACTATGGTATGTAGCCTGACATGGCGGTCTCCAGGGCTACTCCTTATCATTTGATATGAGCACTGCGCATGCTCCAGAGCCAGCCTGAACAGCCAATACACCCCCACAATGCACCGCATTGGAAATTATGTATGGCCGCATCATACCCAGAAGGAGGAGGCGGGAATTTCAAATTGGGAGTGTGTAGGGAATAAATTCTCATGCCCACCAGGGCGTGATAACAGCAGCGAGAGGGGAAGACGAAGCCCTGCAGATCGCCCAGTCAGGCTACATACCGTAGTGTGGGTGCCTCATTTGCATGTGAAAATGTAAGTCACAAAGTCTTTTTTCACAGCCTTTATAGTGTAGTTTTAGGTCACACAGGTATGGTTAGAGATGTGCTAGGAAGCTGCAGGGAAAGTTGGTGATATATTAGGCTAGGGTCACATTAGTGTCAGCCCTTAGGCTGACAGACCCGTTAAGAACTTAGTATCTGGCATCCATAGCATTAACGGAGTGTCACGTTGCACTCAGGCTGCCTATTCATTGCTACAGAGCACAGGAAACGGGGTGTGCAGCGTTTTCCTGTGCACTGATCAAAAGCGCATATCTGGCCCTTGTCAGTGAAGCGGCCAGCTGCGCTGTGCGGGGGGTAAGCATTATTAAAGTACCAATGAATAGGCAGCCTAAGCGCAGCGTGACACTCTGTTAACGCTATGCGCTCAGACTGACAGATTCTAAGTTTTTAACGGGTCCGTGACCCTAGCGTTGGGTACTCTAGGTAACAGTGGGACCATTGGGACGTTTGAATGTGTAAAATCCAGTATGGCACTTATAAAATAGAATCCATGCTATAAGTTTCATGACATACGCTTTATATTTTTTATCTCTTTAAAAAGTCAATGACATATTTTGCTTTTTAGGACACAAAGGGAAAATCTGTAACTACAGTTGTTCAGTTAATAATGGTAAGAGATATATCTTAAACTCTCAATCATGGTAGTATTTGACTGTAAATTTCCTAATCATAAAATATTACTAAAGAACAAAAATTACAAAAGGAAAAGTAGGAATTAACTCCTTTTTTTATGCTTTTGTTTATTCCAAGACAAATAAGTATTTTATTGTTCCATTGACTTGTCCATATGAGGACTTGTTTCAATGGACATAATATTGTCACATGGGATGGAATTGGGAAGCAGAATGGTACGATGGGCTAAAATCGATTAGGGGAGCTAGTCTGATCCTTAGGCTGGGGTCCCTAGATTACCGTGTTCCCAGAGGTACCTCTAAAGGTAAGGAGGTCTGGGTCACCACCTTTGCCCTTCTTGTAATCAGCCAAAGGCTGAAAGCCTTCACTTCCACCCACGGACCAGGAAATATAGCACAGCAACTCCTACAGAGTAAGGAAATGACAGGAAGCTCCAGCACAAACAGCATGCATGTCTTCACTACTCAAGGTTTTCTATAGAGAATAAACTCTATCAGTGACTCCTAGTAGACAGAAGTGGAACTACTTAAGGCTGAGGGAGTGGAGAGCTGAATGATCTGACACTCCCCCCAGCTGCAGAGCCACCCAAACATAGTCAACAACAGCTTCTTGCATTAGTTCCAGATGTGCCAAAGAAAATTTACTCTGATTTAAACTACAGCAGCATTACGCAAGTATGTCATAAGTGTCACATGCTCAGATTGCATGGACTTCGCTGATGCTGCTGTGTGTGTTTATGTGTGCATTTTGTTCAGGAGCTGCACAAGGTACAGATATGAAGGTCTTGTGCACAGCTGCTGGTGATGTAGGTATAGATGTGAAGGTCTTGTGCTGATTGATGTAAGGCTGGGAGTGGCTCTCCTGGAGTACCCCCCCTGGCCTTTTTGTAGCCTTCTCTTTCCACTGTCAGGCGCCGTTGATAGAGATATTTCCTCTTGGCCACTGAGCTGTGAAGATGCCTTGCTGCTGAGCTGGAGTCTCTCCTGAAGTTAGGGCAGCATAGTTGCACTGCAGACTTGCAGCACTGAGGTCCTGGGTTCAATTCCCACCAAGGACAACATCTGCAAGGAGTTTCTATGTTCTCCTTGTGTTTGCGTGGGTTTCCTCCGTGCACTCTGGTTTCCTCCCCCATTTCAAAGACATACTGGCAGGATGTGTGATTGTGAGCCCCAAGAGGGACAGTGTTGCAAAATGTATGTAAAGTAATATGGAATTAATAGTGCTATATAAATGAAGAAATATTATTATAAGTTCTATTGCCTTTGGAGTGGCTGTGATTCCTGACCCGTGGGTGGAGGGGCTCTCAGCCTTAGGGCTAATCAGGAGCTTAGTAAAAATGGTGGCGGCTCGGACTTCCTCACTATCAGAGGTACCTCCGAGAACAGGGCGACCAAGGACCCCAGCATCAGGGTCATATTAGGCTTCCCTGACTCCCTTCGCCTATCACACAATCTAATTACCTCATCCACTCTCCTCCTAAGCGTGACATTATCAATAGCCTATGTCTCTTTTTCTGGGTCAACCTGTCTCATGCTTCCTCTGTTGATGCCTTTACACCACAAATGCAGATCATCTCTACTGAGGTCACCGGTCTGTGGACTCAGGTGGTGCAACAGTTACAACAAGTAGTAGGGTATCTGGCCTCGGCTCACGTCCAAGCTGTACCGGAACCCCATGTAGCCCTCCCTGATAGATTTTCTGGAGGAAGGGATAAGTTCTTGGTGTTTAGAGAGGTCTGTAAGCTTTATTTCAAGCTTCATCCCCATTTCTCGGGGAGCATGGAACAGCACATGGGGATTATCATCTCCCTTCTTATCTTCTTAAAGGGGATCCCCAGACCTAGGCCGTCTCTCTCTCAACCCCCTCCCCCTCCTTGCAGTCGGTGGATGAGATTTTTGCTGCTCTGGCTCAGGTGTATGGTGAACCTGATAGGGTAACTCTCACAGAGTCGCAACTCTGTAAACTCTAGCAGTAGACACAGGCAGGGGAGGAGTACTGCTCACAGTTTCGGAGATGGGCGACTGACACCCAGTGGAACGACCCTACCCTCAGGAGTCAGTTCTGCTTGGGTTTGTCAGCTCGACTACAAGACACCCTGGTTCAGTACACCGCACCTGAGTCATTGGAGGCTGCTAAGTCCCTAGTAGAGATGAGCGAGTACTAAAATGCTCGGGTGTTCGAAGCTCGGGCCGAGCATCCCAAGATACTCGTATACTTTGCCCGAGCACCGAGCCCAATGTTATCCTATGGGAGACCCGAGTATTTTTCTGGCATGACCCCCGGCAGCATGGATAAACCCTAAAAATGTCACAAAAGTAACAGAACAGTGCTCAAATGACATGGGAACAGCATGGGAAAGACCCCTGTAAGCATTTCAGACTCCAAGGTCACTGCTGTGAACAATGTTATCAGACTATTACGCCACTTTTACAGACTGTCAAGACAACGTTACAAAATGAAGCAAAATGGATTTTCCTGGAGAAAATACTAAGGGCTCATACCCACTTGTGAGACAGAGTTGGTGTATGTTAGTTTTTTGGATTACATGAAAGATTTTGAAAAAAAAAAAAATGTGTGGCACTCCCATGCCCCTGGGAAGAGACTTATATTTAAATAATGTGCCATTTTAAGGAAGTGGGTCTTTTGTAGTATTGCCCTTTGGCAGGGCAGCCAAAAGTTGGGAGTCACCACAATGCCCCTGGAAAGAGACGTGCATGAGGGCCTCTTTAAATAATGTGCCCATTATAAGTAAGTGGGTCTTTTGTAGTATTACTCTAGACAGGGCAGCCAAAAGTTGGGAGGCACTTCAATACCCCTGGATAGAGACGTGCATGATGGTCTCTTTAAATAATGTGCCCATTATAAGGAAGTACAAAACAGGGTGGGGGAACAAGAGGCGCAATAGTGCCCTATCACTAGTGACACTCAGATGTGGGTGGTATCATGCAGTTCCACTCACCTATTCCAGTTGTGTGACCCACAACTGGTTTAAAAGCATGAACACAGTATCAGCTGCTGCAGGACCTCCACCGACCACTCCAAAGTGGAAAACTGCCAGAAAGGGCGCCGAAACACGTAGGAAGGAATAAAGAAGTATACCGCTACAACATCTTGCATCCCAGGGGATTTTGTGGATTCAGCGGCGCGGACTGTGGCACACCTTGCTTCCCATATTTTCTGGCATTATAAGGAAGTGGGTCTTTTGCAGTATTGCCCTATGCAGGGATGCCAAAATTTGGGAGGCACTTCAATGCCCCTGGATAGAGGAGTGCATGAGGGCCTCTTTAAATAATGTGCCCATTATAAGGAAGTGGGTCTTTCGTAGTATTGCCCTAGGCAGGGCTGCTAAAAGTTGGGAGGCACTTCAATGCCCCTGGATAGAGATGTGCACGAGGGCCTCTTTATATAATGTGCCCATTATAAGGAAGTGGGTCTTTTGTAGTATTGCCCTTTGGCAAGGCAGCAAAAAATTGGGAGGCACCCCAATGCCACTGAAAAGAGACGTGCATGAAGGCCTCTTTAAATATTGTGCCCATTTTAAGCAACTTTGTCTTTTGTGGTATTGCCCTAGACAGGGCAGCTAAACGTTGGGAGGCACCCCAATGCCCCTGGATAGAGACGTGCATGAGGACCTCTTTAAATATTGTGCCCATTGTAAGGAAGTTGGCCTTTTGTAGTATTGCCCTAGGCAGAGCAGCCAAAAATTGTGTGGCACTCTGATGCCCCTGGATAGAGGCGTGTGACTCACCGGGGGCCGGGACTCCGGTAGACAGGCGTTTTCTTCTTCCTCCTTGTCACGGATGGACCGCGCCTGCCGGTAGTGGGGCCCGGTGGTACAGTTCAAAAGAGAGAGACGTCATGGGTTGAACAGATTAGGGGTTAATTTGTTTCGTGACGCCACCTATAAGTGTTCCGGTAACTGTACCGGCGCTGCGGGGCATCCGGGGGATGGAATGCAGGAAGATGGAACGCTCCCCACAGGCTAAGCGATGATCTCCGGAGCCAGGAGCTGCGCAAGATGTTCTGAGTACGCGGATAGACAGTTCATAAGAAGGCGCGGACACTGTAAGTCTCTGTGACGGGTTCTTTACTGTAACCAGCAAGCAGTACATGGCATACAGTTAAGGGTAGTGGACCAGGTGGACTCAGCAATGACCAGTGTTTCTCAGAGATCCGCGGTGTTCCTCCATTCTAACTACTTGTGTTGCCGTTGTCACCCAGGAATGCCAGATCGGGTACAAGGAGGCTGCTTCAATGCCCTACTCAGGGTATACGTTCTGGGTGCTTTGGGGAGCCTTGGGTACTTTTGGTGTGTACACCGCTGGCTAGACGACTGTGTGTGGCGGTAGTGGGGTGCTCCTGTAAAGCGGTCCCTCCACTCCTCTGGTTCGCATAGCAGTACTGAACTACTACTAGCTTCGGTACAGCAGACCGGCTGTAGATGGGCACGGGATGTTTTTGGACCCGCATGTAGATGCCCGTAGATCGGTTGTTAAGGCACCGGGAATAATGTTGCTCAACCGGGGTGATGGCCAGGGGGCTGCACGGAACTGTGCAGGCCCCCTCTCCTAGGTTGCAGAGCTCGTTGGTTTAGCTCCTTCTCCTACGTTGCTCGGAGAGTTCTCTCTTTCTCAACGCTCACTAATTGTACTAAGTTTTCCACTACACACTACCTCTACACTCCACCCACCAGGACCTGATTGGCCCTCTATGCTGATGATGCATGTAGGGTATGGATCTCTGAGTTAACCGTGTGACTGCTGAGTCAGAGAATATTGCTGCTGCTGTCTTGGCTGCAATACCCTCCTGTGACGCACTCGGTGCGGGGCACCACACGTGCATGAGGGCCTCTTTAAATATTGTGTCCATTATAAGGAAGTGGGTCTTTTGTAGTATTGCCCTAGGCAAGGCAGCTAAAAATTGGGGGCACCCCAATGCCCTTAATAGAGACGTGCATGAGGGCCTCTTTAAATATTGTGCCCATTATAAGGAAGTGGGTCTTTTGTAGTATTGCCCTAGGCAGGGCTGCCAAAAGTTGGGAGGCACTTCAATGCCCCTGGATAGAGGCGTGCATGAGGGCCTCTTTAAATAATGTGCCCATTATAAGGAAGTGGGTCTTTTGTAATATTGCCCTAGGCAGGGCTGCAAAAGGTTGGGAGGCACTTCAATGCCCCTGGATAGAGTCGTGCAAGAGGGCCTCTTTAAATAATGTTGCCCATTATAAGGAAGTGGGTCTTTTGTAGTATTGCCCTAGGCAGGGCTGGCAAAAATTGTGAAGCACTTCAATGCCCCTGGAAAGAAACCTGAAGGAGAGCCTCTAAATATTGTTCCCATTACAAAGGAACAGGTCTCCTGTACTTGTAATGCCCATTCTGTAAGCATGGACTAAAACATCTACCCCTGGGGGTATACATGAAACTACTGCCTAACGTTTGAACGGTTAGGGTCATCATCATAAATATGATGTAAATAAATAATGTTTTCGTGGCATCATGAACCACGGTCGGACTGATCATATGATGGTGGCGGATGAGGAGAAGGAGGAGCAGTACAGCAAGTAGCCAAAGTCATGAAGTCTGTACACGTGTGGGTGTACGGTGTTGTGCATGGCAATTTACACAATTACACAAAATTAAAATTCCGCTATCATTGTGGTGGTGGTGTGGTGAAGTCGGGCCCAATCCAACCCTTGTTCATCTTGATCAGAGTCAGCCTGTCCACCTTCATTTGTCATCTTTTGAGGCAGGAGGGGGTTGTAGCTCCAATTTGTATACGCCAAAACACTCAGTATACCCATCTCAGCGTTTGTGACTGACCGGTATACCTGCTGTAATTTAATCTCTAATCTGTCATCTCAGTGTCCAGCTAAAAACCATCTTTTGGACGCTTTCATTTAGCTGTATACAGGCAGCACACCATTGAAAATGCGCAAGGCCGGTGGCAAGGGACAAGGAACTGGACGTGATGGTGGTGTAGGCAGAGGCTGAGGCCATGTTCAAGCTCGAATTGTGCCACGACAAATGCCCACATCATCTGGCTCGACCTTCCTGACCCAATTTGTAGGGGACAGCAGCAGTACACCACTATTAAACCAAGACCAGTGTCAACAGGTTGTTAGTTATATGTGCAAAAGAGGATTGCGGTATAAAGGGGAGCGCTAACCAATAGCAGGGCACAGAAGTTATACCAACCTACTTTAATAAAAACAATTACAGCTGCTCCCATACGCCACTACGCGTTACGATAGCCTATGCTATCTTCATCAGATGGATATATTTGATGAAGATAGCATAGGCTATCGTAACGCGTAGTGGCGTATGAGAGCAGCTGTAATTGTTTTTATTAAAGTAGGTTGGTATAACGTCTGTGTCCTGCTATTTCTTAGCGCTCCCCTTTATACCGCAATCCTCTTTTGCACATATAACTTTCTATCTCCCTCTGGGAGAGCAGTTGGGGCAGCATCTGTGAGCATTGGCAATTCCCCAGACCTTAGATTAACATGCTGTCAGCGTGGAGCTGAACTTCAGGACCTGTGGTGACGTCATATAACGATGCCCCTTTCCTATCACGGGACCACACCACCTGACTGCACAAGAAACCTTCTATATCAGACGCTCCCTTCCTGCTTATACTCGTGTTGTGCGGAGACTTAGCACAACAAACCCAGGTGAGCACGACACCTTCCCCCTGGCACATAATCAAAACAGAGCTTCACCATGTGGCGCATTGCTTCTTCTTTTTTCTTTCAACAGGTTGTTAGTTGGCTAGCAGATAATGCTTCCAGTCAGTTTGGCACCACCACAAACACCCTGTCTTCCACACGGTCAAGTGTCAGTAGCCGTGAGACTGGACCACACATTCCACAACCTGATCCTTCTTCCTCCCACCATGCCGAATTCCCGGCCCCAGACATAACTGATCCCACAGTTGGACACTCTGAAGAGCTGTTCACTTATCCATTCTTAGATTCTGGCCTCTCGCCAGCTCCACTTGAAGTGGGTCATGAGGAGATTGTATTTACTGTTGCCCAAATATTTGAGCAGCCACGGTCTTACGAAGGCAATGGTGGGAACGTGTCTCAACAAGAGGTGGACGATGATGAGACACAATTGCTAGAAAGTCAGGAGGAGGACCAGGGTGCGGAAGTGGAAGACGACGTGGTGGATGATCCAGTAACTGACCCAACCTGGCAGGAGGACATGCAGAGTGAGGACAGCAGTGCACAGGGAAGGGAGGCGTAGCATCAGAGCAGGCCGAAAGAAGCAGGGTGGTGGCCGCAGGCAGAAGGCAGGCAACCGTTCCCCAGAACATCAACATGACAGAAGTTGCCAGTATAACTGTTAGGTCTTGCCGAGTCTGGCTGTTTTTTAAGGAGTCTGCAGATAATTCCAAAAAGGCCATTTGCAAGACCTACCATGCCAGCATCAGCAGGGGTAGCAAAACTAGCAGCCTGACCACCACCAGCATGATCAGGCACATGTCAGCAAAGCACCTATTATTATTATTATAAATAGGTATTTATATAGCGCCATTAGGATACATGGCGCTTTACAATTCAGAGGGTAGACAGAAACAGGAGGTCGAAGACGACCACAAACTACGACGAACGATGACATATCACAGTTAGTCATACGGGTACAACAGGGTCGGGGATCTTGTCCGCGAGGGCTCACAGTCTAAAGGGGGTGAGGAGGGAGACAGTAGGAGGGGGACAGGTGAGATGGTGCAGTGGATAGGGTCTCAGTGTGTGTTATACAAAGAGAAGATGGGGGGGACAAGAGGCGCAATAGTGCCCTTATCACTAGACACTAGCTTGTGTTAAGGTGAGAAAAGTAAACCACTCACCTATTCCAGTTGTGAGACCCACAACTGGTTTGTAGACCTGTTTGGATAAATATCCTAATGGCTGCTGCTGGACTTCCACCGGTATCACAAACGTGAAGACGAAACCAGAAGCTTAGGGAAGAGAGGTGTACCACATTTCGCGCTGCCAAGTTCACTCACATCAAAGAAAACGAGTAGACGATGTCCAGTTCAATCGTTCTTTATTCTCCTACGCGTTTCGGCGCCTAGCCTGGCACCTTCATCAGGGAATTCCCTGATGAAGGTGCCAGGCTAGGCGCCGAACCGCGTAGGAGAATAAAGAAGGATTGAACTGGACATCGTCTACTCGTTTTCTTTGATGTGAGTGAACTTGGCAGCGCGGACTGTGGTACACCTCTCTTCCCTAAGCTTCTAGTGTGTGTTATAGGCTTGTAGGAAGAGGTGGGTCTTCAGGTTTTTCTTGAAGGTTCCCAGGGTCGGGGAGTGTCTGATGTGATGGGGGAGGGAGTTCCAGAGTCAGGCAGAAGCACGAGAGAAGTCTTGTGTGCGGTTATGGGAGGTGGAGATGCGAGGGGTTGAGAGGAGGAGTTCTTGGGAGGAGAGCAAGGTGCGCGAAGGGAGGTAGTGGGAGACCAGGTCGGAGATGTAGGGAGGGGACATGTTGTGAATGGCCTTGTATGCCAGGGTTAGGGTTTTGAAGCGAGATCGCTGGAGGATGGGGAGCCAGTGGAGGGCTTGGCGGAGAGGGGAGGCAGGGGAGTAGCGTGAAGATAGGTGGATGAGTCGAGCAGCAGAGTTGAGGATGGTGTGGAAAGGTGCAAGGGAGGAGGCAGGGAGGCCGGTGAATAGGAGGTTGCAGTAGTCCAGGCGGGAGATGATGAGGGCATGGACAAGTGTCTTAGCTGTGTTGTGGTCAAGGAAGGAGCGGATGCGGGCAATGTTTTTTAGTTGGAGTCGGCAGGCAGTGGCGAGGGCTTGGATATGGGGCTTGAAGGAGAGGGAGGAGTCGAGGGTTACCCCGAGACATTTGGCATGGGGGACGGGTGAGAGGGTGCAGTCATTGACGGTGATAGATAGGTCAGGAAGGGGGGGAGGGTTGTGAGGGGGAAAGACGATGAATTCTGTCTTGTCCATGTTGAGTTTGAGGAAGCGGGTGGAAAAGAAGGATGCAATGGCGGATAGGCAGTGAGGAATTTTGGATAGAAGAGAGGAGATGTCGGGGCCAGACAGATAGAGCTGAGTGTCGTCGGCGTAGAGGTGGTATTGGAGGCCATGTGACTCGATGAGGTTGCCTAGGCCGAGGGTGTAAATAGAGAAGAGTAGTGGTCCCAGGACCGAGCCTTGGGGGACACCTATAGAGAGGGGGTGGGGCGAGGAGGTGGTGTAGGAGTGGGTGACGCTGAAGGTCCTGTCCGATAGGTAGGAGGAGATCCAGGGGAGGGCGAGGTCAGTAATGCCAAGAGATTCAAGGATTTGGAGTAAGAGGGAGTGGTCAACAGTGTCAAAGGCAGCAGAGAGGTCGAGAAGGAAGTAGGACGGAGTAGTGTCGTTTGCTCTTGGCAATCAGAAGGTCATTAGTGACTTTGGTTAGGACTGTTTCGGTGGAGTGGTGCAGTCGGAAGCCGGATTGAAGGCGATCAAAGAGAGCATAGGAAGAGAGGTGGGAGGACAGTTCGGAATAGACGTGTTGTTCAAGAAGTTTTGAGGCAAACGAGAGAAGAGATATGGGGCGATAGTTGGAGACTGTTGTAGGGTCGAGGGATGTTTTTTTTAGGATGGGCGTGATTAGGGCGTGCTTGAAGGGTGAGGGGAATGTGCCGGATTTGAGTGATATGTTGAAGAGGTGTGTCAGGGCAGGGATGAGGACTGTTGTAAGGTTAGGGATGAGGTGGGAGGGGAGTGGGTCAAAGGCGCAGGTGGTGAGGTGTGATCTTGATAGAAGGGAGGAGAGGTGGTCCTCAGTCAAGGGGGTGAAACTGCATTTGCGTGGGGGGGGATGGGCTGGAGGTGGGATGGGACGAGGGTAGTGTGGGTTGAAGCTTTGTCTGAGTTTGTCAATTTTGTCTTTTAAGAAGGTGGCGAAGTCATCGGCAGAGATGAGAGGTGAAGGAGGAGGTGCAGGGGGGCGAAGTAAGGAGTTGAAGGTTTTGAAGAGTTGTTTGGGGTTGTGAGAAAGGGCGGTAATTAGGGAGGAGAAGTAGGCTTGTTTTGCGGAGTCAAGGGCAGTCTTGAAGGTATTGAGGGAACACTTGTATAGGGCAAAATGCTCTGCGGAGTGGGACTTCTTCCATTTCCGCTCGGCTGCCCTAGTCGTCCGTCGGAGTTTTTTGTTGAGGGTCGTGAGCCATGGTTGTCGTTGTAGTCATGTTGTGTTAAATGGGAGTGGAGTAGCCTGGTCGAGGGCTGTGGTGAGAGTGGAGTTGTAGAGGGAGGCGGCTGAGTCAGCGTCGTGAGAAGAGGCCAAGTCAGAGGGGGAGGAGGGATTCTGAGAGTGAATGGAAGTCTATGAGCTTAAGGTTTCTGCGGGGGTGGGGGAGTGTGCGGGTGGTGGAGTGCGTGGTAGGAGGGAAGAGGGACGAGAAGGTCAGTAAGTTGTGGTCAGAGTGGGTGAGGGTTGAGTGTGCGAGGTCGGAGAGGGAGCAGAGGCGAGTGTGTGGCCACCAGTGTGCGTGGCGGAGGAGATCCATTGGGAGAGGCCAAAAGAGGAAGTGAGGGATAGGAGTCTGGAGGCAGCGGCTGTGGGAGTGTCGATGGGGATGTTGAAGTCACCCATGACGATGGTAGGGATATCTGAGGAGAGGAGGTGGAGGAGCCAGGTTGTGAAGTGGTCAAAGAAGGTAGAGGGTGATCCAGGGGGGCGGTAGACAACGGCTAGTTGGAGGTTGCAGGGGGAGTAGATGCGAACGGAGTGTGCCTCGAAGGAGGGGAGGGGGGGTGGAGTAAGAGGGGAGAAGGAGCAGTCGCTGGCCAGAAGTAGGCCGACGCCACCACCGCGGGTGTTGGTGTGGCGGGGAGTGTGGGAGAGTGTGAATCCCCGTAGGAGAGGGCAGCCGGGGAGGTTGTGTCAGAGGGGGTAAGCCAGGTCTCCGTGATGCCGAGGAAGGAGAATTTTCTGGAGATGAAGAGGTCGTGGATAAGTGTGAGTTTGTTGCGGGCCGAGCGGGCGTTCCAGACTGCGCCGGGTAGGGGGATAGGGGAAGCAGGGATAGGGGGAATGGGACGGAGGTTAAGGGGGTTACGAGGGTTGGTGATGGGTCGATGGAGTGGGGTGGAGGAGAGTGAGGTGGTAAGGTGGGGTGGGCCAGGATTAGGGGAAATGTCACCGGAGAGTAGGAGGAGCAGGGAGAGGGTTAGGAGGTGGGAGCAGGGGAGCTTGCGTGGTGGGCGTGTACGTCTAGAGATGGAGGGTTGAAAGTGGGGGAATAGTTCAGAGCATCGGATGAGGTGGGTAGGAAGGATGGAGGATGAGAGTAGGATTTCTTTGCCCAGTGGGGGGATGGGTGAGGGTAGTAGGAAGTGGAGGAGGATGGGAGTGAAGGTGAAAAGAAGCGGAAACATGGTGGGGCGAGTAGGGGAGGAGAGGTGGGTGAGGTCAGAGGTAGCCGGGGATCTGGTGTGGCAAGGGTGAGTTCCCGGTGATGGGTGATTGGTCGTGGTTGAGGTACGGCCAGGTGATGAGGTGCAGTCCGGGGGAGGATGGAGATCTAAGGAGATGCAGTTCAGGGATAGGATGCAGGCTAGGGAAGGGATGGAACCAGGGGAGGGATGCAACTAGGGTTGGGGTGCAGCAGAGGGTGAGATGTGAGATGCAGCCGGGGGTGGGGTGTAGTCAGGGGAAGAAGCAGCCAGGGGCGAGAAGTAGCCAGGGATGATATGTAGTAGGGGTGGGATGTAGTCACTGATCAGATGATATGCAGTCACAGATGGGATGAGATGCAGCCACGGGTTAGACGAGGTGCATCCACGGGTGAGACGAAATGCAGCCACGGGTGAGATGAGGTGCAGCCACGGGTGAGGTGAGGTGCAGCCACGGGTGAGGCGAGGTGCAGCCACGGGTGAGATGAGATGCAGCCACGGGTGAGACGAGATGCAGCCACGGGTGAGACGAGATGCAGCCACGGGTGAGACGAGATGCAGCCACGGGTGAGATGAGATGAGGTGTAGCCACGGGTGTGATGAGGTGCAGCCACGGATGAGATGAGGTGTTGTTGCAGGTGAGATGGGATGCAGCCACAGGTAAGAAGCAGCCAGAAGGGTAATGCAGCCAGAGATGCAGTGCAGTCACGGGTGAGATGCAGCCAGGAGGGTAATGCAGCCAGAGGTGCAGTGCAGCCACGGCGAGATGAGATGTAGCTATAGGTGAGAAGCAGCCAGGAGGGTAATGCAGTCAGAGATGCAGAGCAGCCACGGGTGAGAGACAGCCAGGAGGGGAGTGCAGCCAGAGATGCAGTGCAGCCACGGGTGAGAGGAGATGCAGCCACGGGTGAGAAGCAGCCAGGAGGGTAATGCAGTCAGAGATGCAGTGCAGCCACGGTTGAGACGCAGCCAGAGATGCAGTGCAGGCAGGGGTCAGAGGCACCGTGAAGGTGTTGGTGGCTCCGTGCAGGCAGGGGTCAGAGGCACCGTGAGGGTGTTGGTGGCTCCGTGCAGGCAGGGGTCAGAGGCACCATGGGGGTGGTGGCGGCTCCGTGCGGGCAGGACGTAGGAGGCTGGTGGTCAAGGAGATGAGGGGCCTGGTCACAGGTGGGGGGCTTCAGCGGTGCAGCACCTGGGTCCGCAGGTTGATGAGAGCACAGCAGGCCCAGGGGAGCACAGCTGGCCCAGGGGAGCACAGCTTGCCCAGGGGAACACAGCAGGCCCAGGGGAGCAGAGCAGGCCCAGGGGAGCAGAGCAGGCCCAGGGGAGCACAGCAGGCCCAGGGGAGCAGAGCAGCACCTGACTTTGTGGGATGTACACCAGAGTCCAGGAGCAGTGTCTGCGGGTGACACCACTGCATCTTCCACTGTTGTGCGTGCAAGCCAATCCCCTGGCCATACTGCATGCGAAGATGCCTCCTGTCCTGCACCTGCAGTTGCACAAGCAGAAATACCACCATCATCAACTATGTCCTTGTCCCAGCGCAGCGTTCAGTTATCCATACACCAATCTTTGAAACGCAAGCGCAAATACGCTGCCAATGCCCCAAATGCCACACTTCTAAATTTGCACATTTCGCGACTGATTGTGCTGGAAATGTTGCCTTTTAGGGTAGTGGAGACGAAATCATTCCGTGACCTGATGGCGGCGCCCGTCCCACGTTACTCGGTCCCCAGCCGCCACTATTTCTCCCTGTGTGCCGTCCCTGCATTACATAAGCACGTGTCACAAAACATTATACGTGCCCTTAACAACGTAGTCCACCTAACCATTGACACGTGGACAAGTGCTTGTGGGCATGGGCGGTACATCTCGCTATCGACACACTGGGTTAATATTCTGGAAGCCGGGACCCAGTCTGAGCTTGGGACGGAACACTTCCTTCCAACACCAAGGATTGCAGGCCCTAAGTCAGTCAGGGTTTCACCCACAGTGTACAGCTCCGGAACGTCATGATCCTCAGCCTCCTCCTCCTCCTCCACTTCACCCTCTACACCAGTCCCAAGCTGGAAGCACTGCAGCACTGCCTTGGCTAAGCGGCAACAGGCTGTGCTGAATTTAATATACGTAAGTGACAAACCCCACAATGCTGAAGAGTTGTGGAAAGCTCTGAAACAGCAGGCAGATCACTGGCTCACACCGCTGAGCCTACAGCTAGGTATGGTCTTGTGTGACAATGGCCGGAACCTGGTGGCGGTTCTGAGGCGAGGCGAGCTGACACATGTTCCATGCGTGGCCCATGTGCTCAACTTCGTGGTTCAACGGTTTCTTAAATCCTACCCGAAGCTGCTGTCGGATCTGCTCGTAAAAGTACGCCGCCTGTGTGACCATTTTAGAAAGTCACCTACTACTTCAGCTGCCCTTGCCAGCTTTCAGAAGCATTTTCAGTTTCCGGTTTACAGACTGGTGTGTGATGTCCCCAGGCATTGGAATTCCACACTGCACATGTTGGTCAGGATTTGTGAGCAGAAGAGGGCAGTTGTGGGCTACCTGCATCAACTAGGCCGTCGGTATACGGTTCAAACTCCACACATAAGACCTCAGGAGTGTACATGGATGTCCGATATATAGACTGCCCTCCAAAACTTTGAGGACTCCACCAAGAAGGTGAGGGGTGATGACGCTATCATTAACGTCACCATCCAGCTTCTCTGTCTTCTAAAACGCTGTCTGCTCAAAATCAAAGACGATGCATTGCAGGTGTAGCACGATGAGTTGAAGCAATAAACTGTACGGGGTGATTACACACAGCCCAGCCTCATCTCATCCCAACATGCATTGGAGGACTATGAGGAGGAGGATAAAGAAATGGAGCTACTTTAATGCGGAATTGACGGTAATACATGCACAACCTTCATACCGTCGGTTCAGCGTGAATGGCCCGAGGACAGAGGAGAGAAGGAGGATGATTAAGACAGCATGGTCAGTCTTCCTGTTGGTGAGGACCTGAAGTCTTGCGTGTTAACAGTCTGCCGCATATGGCTGACTTTATGTGATGCTGCATGTCTTGTGACCCTCACGTTATCAACATCTTGGCGGACACTCATTACTGGTTGGTGACACTTTTAGACCCACGCTACAAGGAGAACTTTATTTCTCTTATTCCCAAGGCGGAGAGGTCTACAAAAATGCTGCAGTACCAGAAGGCCCTAGTTGCGGAATTAGTCAAAAAATTCCCTTCTGAAAACGCTTGCGGCAGAGGTCACGGTTCGGTGGACAACCAAGGCATCTGGCAGAGAGAGGCTCAAATCCAATCCAGCAGAGGTAGGGGAACACTCTCAAAGATCTGGGAGAGTTTTCTCACCCCTCCCATAGTACAGGCCCTCAGGTGCGGGGTACTGTCACAAGGATTGCAAAGTTTGTAAAGATGCTGAAGGAGTACCTTGCCAATAGTACGAAAGTGCTCCTAGATTCCTCTGTGCCTTATAATTATTGGGTATCCAAGCTAGACACGTGGCAGGAATTGTTCCTCTACGCCTTGGAAGTCCTGGCCTGCCCTGCCGCTAGCGTTTTGCCAGAGCGGGTTTTTTTTGCCGCGGGTGGAATCATTACTAATAAACGCACCCGCTTGTCAACTGGAGATGCTGACCAGTTGTTTTTGAGCTGGATACTGAGATTAGAGATTAAATTACAGCAGCTATACCGGTCAGACACAAATGCTGACATGAGTATACTGAGTGTTTTGGTGTATACAAATTGGAGCTACAACCCCCTCCTGGCACACAAAAATGGTAAATGAATGCAGACAAGAGTTGGTTTTTAGCTGGACACTGAGATTGCAGATTAGAGGTTAAATCCCAGCAGGTAAACCGGTCAGTCACAAACACTAAGATGGGTATACTGAGTGTTTTGGCGTATAGAAATTTCAGGTACAACCCACTCCTACGTCAAAAAAAGGTAAATGAAGGCGGACAAGAGTTGGTTTTTAGCTGGACACAGAGATTAGAGGTTAAATCCCAGCAGGTGAACCTGTCAGACACAAACGCTGACGAGAATACCGAGTGTTTTGGCGTATACTAATTTCCGCTACAACCCACTCCTGGCGCACACAAATGGTAATGAATGCAGACAAGAGTTGGTTTTTAGCTGGACACAGAGATTAGAGATTAAATCCCAGCAGGTGGACCTGCCAGACACAAACGCTGACGAGAATACCGAGTGTTTTGGCGTATCCTAATTTCCGCTACAACCCACTCCTGGCGCACACAAATGGTAAATGAATGCAGACAAGAGTTGGCTTTTAGCTGGACACAGAGATTAGAGATTAAATCCCAGCAGGTGGACCTGCCAGACACAAACGCTGACGAGAATACCGAGTGTTTTGGCGTATCCTAATTTCCACTACAACCCACTCCTGGCGCACACAAATGGTAAATGTGACTCACCGTAGCCGGTTGCTTAGGCCTCAGGAAATAGCTACTGTTCGGTGCTAGAGACTAAATGGGCCCAGTGGTCAAAGTAAAGGGGTGGGTAGAAAATAAAGTTTGTCTCGTGACGCCACCTGTTTGAGTCCGGTGATTGCATCAGCGCTGCTTGGACCTCCGCGGGATGTGTTGCAGCTAGATGGAAGACGCTCCCCACAGGACGAGCGGGAGTCCTCGGAGTCAGTTGGTGGAGTGGAAGGGAATGGGGTAGCGCGGTCTGTGTCGTGCGACCAGAATGAGTAACACAAACACACAAAGTCTTTTTGGTACCTTTTACTGGTGTTGACAGGTACGCTCAACCGAGGATGAGGTAGACACTTCAGTAATTTCCACAGCAAGCAGTATTATAGGCTTCCTAGTGTACGTAGTTTCTGCTGGAGTCTGGCGGGCATGAAACCCGACCAAACCGGTACTGCACTTTCTTGTGACTCTTTACACCGGGTTTGTTGCACTGAGGGCACTTATAAAGGAATCCTGCCGAATTCTCGACTCCGGGCTCTCATTTGGTGGTGCTTCAGGCATCCGGGGAGCTAAACCCCCTTGTTGTGGTGCTGGTTTCTCTACAAGTCTGCACTGAGGCTTTGTAGCTCGGACCCAGTGACCGGGACTCTGTTAGGGTGAGCCTGGATGACTCCTCTGCCCCTATTCAGTACTTCAAACAGGAATGGTATACACGGTCTGCGCTGCTACTCTTTACCAAAGGATTTCACAAGAGGTTATTACCATCATAAGGTCCTTTATTCATCAAAACCTACGTGTTTTAGTGCTGTCCCAGCACCTTCCTCAGGGTACCTGAGGAAGGTGCTGGGACAGCACTGAAACGCATAGGTTTTGATAAATAAAGGACCTTATGATGGTAATAAAAAAAAACCAAAATATATTGTTGCGCCACGCTGTGCATCTATCAAGCTGAGGTAATTGTAAAAAGAAGTTTTCACTCACCTTTACTAGTCCACTTGAGAAAGACATCTGTTTTGTCGAAACATGTTGTGGCGTGAGGACCTGTAACATCCACTGTTCATATTAAATTTGAAGGTAATAAACTATAGGATCCAGTGCTTCTAATCTGTTCCCAGCGCTCATACTATCATACCATTTCATTTCATATCGTGCTTATGATGGTAATAACCTCTTGTGAAATCGTTTGATAAAGAGCAGCAGCGTAGGACCGTGGATACCATTCCTGTTTGACTCCTGATTTCCCGCGGTTTTTGGCGTGACGGTGGAGGTTCTGCAGCAGCTGCCTTATGCTTTCAAACTGGTTGTGGGTCTCACAACCATGAAAGGTGAGTGGATATCTATATAATCCACTTAAAAACGAACGGTGTCTTTTTGATAAGGCACAATCTGCGCCTCTTGTATCTCCTCTCTTTTTCTAGTTCCTATTCAGTACTTGTCTCCTGTTCCTATGACCCTTGTTTCGAGGGTCTACCACTCTCCAGGTGTTGCTGGTATGGGCCTAGCGTGGCTCCAGTACCAGGTCAGCTCTCCTAGCTGTTTACAGTTCTCTAGTGACTGCACACTCTGGTGCTTCTCCCTCCAGGACCCGTATTTATAAGGGGAACTGGCTTAAGGCAACCAGTGGAGCTCCCCTACAGGCCTGGGGTGAAAGGTGTTGTTTTGTTAGTGGGTTCTGCTTGCTGTGTACTTTCCATCCATGTCCTAAGAGTTCCTGTGGTGCCCCAACCAGGGTGCCACAAATGAATGCAGACAAGAGTTGGTTTTTAGCTGGACACAGAGATTAGAGATTAAATCCCAGCAGGTGGACAGGTCAGACACAAACGCTGATGAGAATACTGAGTGTTTTGGCGTATCCTAATTTCCGCTACAACCCACTCCTGTCTATAGAGAGCTAAATTACCGTATATACTCGCGTATAAGCCGAGTTTTTCAGCCCAAAAATTACCCCGCCGCTGCCGACATCTCGCTCCTCCGTCTTCATCCAGCGTCTTCCGGCTTCCGGCTCTGGGGCTGCTGTATACTACCACTGGGGCTGCTGTATATACCTCTGGGGCTGCGTGTTTACTAGCACTGGGGCTGCTGTATACTACCACTGGGGCTGCTGTATATACCTCTGGGCTGCTGTATACTACCACTGGGGCTGCTGTATATACCTCTGGGGCTGCTGTACACTACCACTGGGGCTGCTGCTGTATATACCTCGGGGTCTGCTGTATACTACCACTGGGGCTGCTGCTGTATATACTTCTGGGGCTGCTGTATACTACCACTGGGGCTGCTGCTGTATATACCACTGGGAAGGCTGCTGTAACACTGCTGGGGCCTGTATATACCACTGGGGAGGCTGCTGTATACAACTCTGCTGGGGGCTGTATACTACCACTGGGGAGGCCTGTATACCACTGGGGGGGCCTGTATACCACACTGCTGGGGGCTGTATACCTGTGCTGGGGTCTACCCTCGGCTTATACACGAGTCAATAGGTTTTCCCAGATTTTGGGGGCAAAAGTAGGGGGGTCGGCTTATACACGGGTTGGCTTATACAAGAGTATATACGGTAATCCCTAAAAGCACTGTTTTGGAATGAATGTGATTTCCAGCCTGTCCACTAACCCCAGATGTGATGCAGGCTAGTATACTGGCACAACCAAGTTTGCTATTTACCCTGCCTCCCTGGCTGTATACAGCTGTATTAGTCCTCAGAAGGACTGTTGTGGTAATTAGATTGGCAGCCCTGTGCCTACACTAGCTGAAAGGCCACAAATCTGTCCCTGAATCAGCAGCACCTCTCCCTATACTGACTTTCTCTGGAGCAGAGTGACAAGCACAGCGCGGTCAGGTCTTATAAAGACTTGATCACGCTGTGCGGCAAGCCAATCACTGTAAAGTCACAACCAACAGGGCTGTGGCTTTACAGTGTCTGTCAGCCAATCCCTGCATGTGGGCTGGCTCTGTAAAGAGTGCCAACATGCAGGGAGGTGGACCCTGAGCATAGCAAGAGTATCGCGAGATTACTCGGTACTCGCTGAGTACCCCGAGTACCGAGATATTCGTGCGAGTACCGAGTAGTGACAAGCATACTCGCTTATCCCTAGTCCCTAGTCATCAAGGTAAGCAGACATCTGAGGGAGACACCAACTTTGTCTCCTGTGGCTATCCCTGTTGAACAGGTTCCACGTGGCAAACCTATGCAATTGGTGGGAGTTGGTCTTCAGGCTAAACTTCCTGTAACTACGGTCCATCAAGTGGGCGAAGCTTGTTTCTATTATGGACAAACTGATAATTTTATTAAGGTTTGTCCACATCGCTCCGTGACAAGTGCACAGTCTCAGATGCCGTGCACCTCAGGTTGTTCGGATGGAGACGACCGGAGAGCCTATATTTCCTTCAGATCTAAGTCTCCATTCACGTTGTCTGCTAAAGTGCTGGTTGATGGTAAGACCAAGACTGTGATGGTGCTGGTCAATAGTGGAGAAGGAGTCAATCTTTTGACGCTTTGCTCAGGCCTATGGTCTAGCCTGTAGTGAGTTAGCGAGAGCCATTCTCATTTCCGCCATTGACTCAGCTCCCCTTAACCAGAAGATGATTACCTAAGTAGTGCATAATGTGAACTTGGGCATAGGAACCGCTGCACCAGGAGATCTTGTCCAGTCACATTTTGGATAATCTCCCTACGGACATAGTGTTGTGCCTTCCTTGGCTAAAAAAGCACAACCTGGTGATTGACTAGTGGGCCAGAGAGGAAGTTCGTTGGGATACTTTCTGTGAGGGGAAGTGCTTAGGTACTACTGGCTCAGCCATGTTGATTACATCTACTCCTGCATCGTCAACTGAGGTTTTTAGAAGCTTATTGAAGAATGTGAGTAAAGCTCAACCTATACCTTAGGCTCGTTTCAGGTCTAGACGTCGTCCAAGGAAAAGAGGACGGGGGAAGGCAGTTGTCCCTACTGTGTACCCCAAGGGAGGGAGTCCTATGATCCTGGGAGACGAAATTGTTTGCCTTCTTAAAACCATACCTGCTGTCTGTACTTATATAACTGGTAATAAACATTCAGGTCCAGACCTGAGTGTGTATGATTATGTGTGAGTGCTGTCAAACCATGTAAGGTGGAAGTGTGCAGCTGGAGCTCTTACCACTGGAGTTATTGGTTCGTTCGACCATTTGTAACCCCATGCCATTCCAGCTATAACTTCCTCCTGTGCTGTGTACCCGTAATCTATTTCACAGGTCATCGCTGAGGAAGGTTAGACCGTTACCAGGCGTGTTCAGTTTGAAGTCCAGAGGCCTCTCATAAAGAAGAGAAAGGGGCTGTCACATGCTCATGTGGTGCCCCGAAACAAGTGCGTCACAGGAGGGTATTGCATCCCTGACTTCAGATGCAATATTCTCTGACTAAGTAATGACATGGTTAACATCAGAGCTCCATACCCTACATGCATATCAGAATAGAAGGCCAATAAAGTCCTGGTGGGCGGAGTGTAGGAGTAGAGTGTGTGAGGAGAATGTAGGAGAAGGAGGAAGGAGAAGGAAGTGGTCGGGAGGAACGTATTAGAGGGGGCTCTGCACAGTTCTGTGCAGCCCCGCAGACCACCTACCGGATGGCGCCATTACTTGGTGCCTAACAACTGTAACTTGGGCGAGCATCTTACGGGTCAAAATATGCCCGCGCCCATCAACAACTGGATCACTGGTTCCGAAGCTAGCAAGTTGTTCACCACTGCTAAGCAAACCAGGAGTGGAGGGACCGCTCTACAGGAGTACCCCACCGCCGCCGCAAACAGAGCTGTCTTGCCAGCGGAGTACCCCCAAAAGGACTCAGGCTCCCCTCACATCGGAACGTACACACCGGCAGGGAAATTTAAGTAGCCCCTTGTACCCGAACTTGGCACACTAAGGCGACATCGGCAAACCACCTAGAACAAGTTTAGAACGGAGGAACACCGCGAAGCTCTGAAACAACACCGGTCATTGCTGAGTCCACCCAGTCCGTTGCCCGTTACCTGTATCACCTGTATCATCTACTGGTTGCAGTAAAAGACCCGTTACAGAGACTATTGGTGTCCGTGCTTTTTCAGAACTGTTTCACTCCGCGTACTAAGTGTAACTGAGCTGCCTCACAACATCCAGTGCAGCTTCTGGCTCCGGGGACTCCCGCTCGTCCTGTGGAGAGCGTCCCATCTTGCTTCATTCCATCCCCCGGAGGCCCAAGCAGCGCCTGTGAAATCACCGGAATTCCCGCAGGTGGCGTCAGAATAATAAACTTCATCTTTTCAGCCAACCTTATTGATCTGGACCACCGGGCCTACACAGCCTTGGGCGCGGAACCGTGACAGGGAGCAGCGACTGCCCGAGACGTGCACAACCCGGCTACGGTGAGTCACTCAGATTGCACTGACTTTGCTGATGCTGCTGTGTATATTTGTGTTTGCATTTCTTCAGGAGCTGCATGAGGTGCGGATGTGAAGGTCTTGTGCTCAATTGCTGGTTGATGTGAAGCTGGGTGTGGCTCATCTAGAGTTCCCTCTCCCTGGCCTTTTAGTAGCGTTCCCTTTACTCTGTCAGACACCGTTGATAGAGTTATTTACTCTTGGTCACTGAGCTGTGAAGACACTTTGCTGCTGAGCTGTAGTCTCTCCTGAAGTTCTGTAGCCTCGGGAGTAGCTGTGATTCCTGACTCTTGGGTGGAGGTAGAAGCTCTCAGCCTAGGGCTAATCAGGAGCTTAGGATATTAGGCTTCCCTGACCCCCTTCGCCCATCACACCATCTAGTTACCTGATCCACTCTCCTTGTAGACGTTACATTATCAATGGCCTATGTCTCTTTTTCTGAGTCACCATGTTTCAGGCTTCTTCTGCTGATGCCTTTGCACAACTAATGCAGACCATCTCTACTGAGGTAACCGGTGTGTGGACTCTGGTGGTGCAACAGTTATAACAAGTAGTGGGGTATCTGGCCTCAGCTCATGTCCAAGCTACACTGGTAGCTTGGACATGAGCTATCTCCCTGCTAGATTTTCTACAGAAAGGGATACGTTCTTGGTGTTTAGAGAGGCCTGTAAGCTTTATTTCAAGCTTCGTCCCCGTTCTTCGGCGAGTGTGTAACAGCACATGGCGATTATCATCTCCCTTCTTAAGGGGGATCCCCAAACCTAGGCCTTCTTTCTCTCGACAGACTTCCCCTCCTTGCATTCGTGGTGCCCCTGCAGATCGATCGTCACAAAGTGGAATAGCAGCTGGGATTGGTAAGTGGTCACTTCACACAAAAACCCAACACAACCCCCGATCCCTTGTCCTATTTACTTCAGGAATAGCGGGAGGGACTAAGTGGAGGGTTGAGAGTGAGGAAAAGCCAAGGAAGGGGTGGAGAAATTGGAGTAAAACCCAGGAACACTAAGTTCAGAGAGCTCAGATAAGTAGACAGTCCAAGTTTGAGTTCCTGGCAAGCTGTAATGGGAGAAGGAACAGAACTCCTAAGCCGATACGCCCAACAAGCCTAGCAGACTGTAACACCAGAGAGGAAGAAACCGGACCCAGCAGCCTGTGCCACCGTATTGCTAGTCCAGGTCTCAAGCTGTTTACCAAGGGAGGAGTGAAGGGGTCTTAAGGTGTCTCCAAGCCAATGGGGCACTGAGGGACCAGGCAAGAACTAGGGTGCCGACCAGCGGGGTGAAGGGTGTTTATGTCCAGAACCCAAACCCCGGCACAACGAAGGGAAGGTCGTCGAATGAGGGTTAGGAATCCCATAGAAAGGTGCCCAGGAAAAACCTGTGACCGCTGGACTGTAGTCTGTGCGCAGGACATAGAAAAGAGGCTCGTGAGGAATCAGAAAGGGGGTGCAACCATCGAGCTGTCCCAGCTGCTAGTTTGGAACTGGAGCTGCTTGAGAACTTGTGGTACAGTGTGAACTGGGTGTACTGTGTGACTTGTGGAGCTTCAGTAAAGACCCGGTACAAGCTCAGAACTTTGTGTGACTTTTACTTGCATACCCGAGACAGGGCTGAGTAAGATGGAGTCTTAGCAGCTGGAGGTTGCCCCGGGAATATTGACAGTGTTCTTCCCCTTTCCTTTTCCCCCATCAACATGGCAGCCCTGGGGAACAGCCCTATCCATGGAGGGTGCATCACACTGGTTGCAATCCCCATCATTCCCAGGAGACCCGACTGCAGCATTGGCTACATTTGGCCACAAACTACGGGTGGCATCACGTACATTTTCTAAACAAACTTAAAACCCTATTCATTTTCCATTAACCCTTTTTATTGCCGCGCCTGGGACCACGGGCCCTAGATGACGGAAGGGCTCGGCTCTGAGTACCCCTGCCCGGGACGTGACAGTCGGTGGATAGGTTCTTTCTGCTCTGGCTCTGACGCCTTCTGAGCTTACGTCTCTCCTGGATTTCTATTGCCTGGGGAGTAGCTGTGATTTCTGACCTATAGGTGGAGGTACGGGCCCTCAGTCTAGGGCTAATGAGGAGCTTAGGAAAATGGATGGCGACTCGGACCTCCTCACCATCAGAGGTATCTTTGAGAACAGGGCGAGCCAGGGACCCCAGCATCAGGGTGAGATTAGGCTCCCCTGACCTCCTTCGCCCATCAAACCATCTAGTTACCTGATCCCCTCTTCTCCTAAGCGTGACAATAAGTCATTAAAAGGAACCTGTCCTTTTTTGTTATTAAACCACCCCCAAAGTTATGTAGATGATGGAATGTTCTTTAATAAATTTAAAAAAATGTATTCATCTCAAAAAAGCATTTTAAGTACTTACATAGTTTCATTAGCTGTCTGTCAAGCGAGTCATTTGGCAGGTTAATAGCTAACTTTTCAGCCGATTTTCAGAAAATGCTGAAAAGACCTGTGTGATGTGACGAACATGTGACTATAATATGCGGAGTTAAGTCTACATAGTCCTTAACAATTTTGCTTGCTTAGCTCCGCCCATTAGGGGGTCACATGGTTGTGACATCACACAGGTCCTTTATACAGATCAAGCAAGACTAGTCTGTGGCTAATTTACATAAGAAAATGTAAGTGTATAAATGCTTTTGTTTTTAGCTTTAACATTACGCTATTAGTTAAGACAGGGATGCTTAGAACAGGACTATGAAGCTGCAAGGACAGACAGTGATAGTTTGGGGGGCCTAAATGATCCAACAGATTCCCTTTACGGGGTTTAAAAGCGCAAGTCACCATTAACGCTGAAGTCAGAAGTTAATGCACTTATGTCTGCTCCATTATAGGGAATCTGTCATGTAAAAAAGCACAGTAGACCTGCAGATAGGGGGTAAGCTGCACATTAATAGAGCTCTGAAGGTGTGCGGTGATGACACTGAGAGCCCCACTGCTGAGAAGAAATGAACTTTATTCCTCCTGGCAGCCTCGAGCTTTCAGTTATAGGGTGCAGCTTCAGTCACCGTTCAAGACATGATGCTGTTACCACTGAATATGGACTTATTTAATGCGAATGCTGGATTTTATGTCATTACTTCCCAAAAGTGCCAATTCCTTTGAATCAGAAATATGGGAATCTGTTTAAAGTAGGGTGTAAAAGATTTTGCCTTACTGCTGGTTATGGGGCTCAGTCACTTTTGGTGAAATGTGTGATTAAAAATCCTCACATTCCTATGCAAATAACAAATCTGGGTTCAAGTTTCCAAAGTGCTGTTAAAAGGAATCTGTCAGCAGGATATTGCTACCTCATCTTGTAATGTAGGCAAAGAAACCCTGGAACCATAGATTACTGTCTGAAGCCATTCTCACACAATCAAAGAATTTATTTTCTGGAACATACTGGAGCTGGGAGAGCTGCCCCCACCCACAACAAGATCTGTACATATAATGTCTATAGGACAGAGAGCTTCCCCTACCCACACCAGGCTCGGTATGTACAAAGTCTATAGACAGAGAGCTTCCCCTTCCCACACCTGGCACTGTATGTACAATGTCTATATACAGTGAGCTGCTCCTGCCCACACCAGGCTCGGTATGTACAAAGTCTATAGACAGAGAGCTGCCCCTGCCCACACCATGTTCTGTATGTACAATGTCTATAGACAGAGAGCTGCTCCTGCCCACACCAGGCTCTGTATATACAATCACTATAGACAGAGAGCTTCCCCTACCCACACCAGGCTCTGTATGTACAAAGTCTATAGACAGAGAGCTTCCCCACCCATACCAGGCCCGGTATGTACAAAGTCTATAGACAGAGAGCTTCCCCTTCCCACACCAGGCTCTGTATGTACAATGTCTATATACAGTGAGCTGCTACTGCCCACACCAGGCTCTGTATGTACAAAGTCTATAGACAGAGAGCTGCCCCTGCCCACACCAAGTTCTGTATGTACAATGTCTATAGACAGAGAGCTGCTCCTGCCCACACTAGGCTCTGTATATACAATCACTATAGACAGAGAGCTTCCCCTACCCACACCAGGCTCTGTATGTACAAAGTCTATAGACAGAGAGCTTCCCCCACCCATACCAGGCTCTGTATGTACAATGTCTATATAAAGAGAGCTGCCCCTGCCCACACCAGGTTCTGTATGTACAATGTCTATAGACAGAGAGCTGCTCCTGCCCACACCAGGGTGAGTATGTACAAAGTCTATAGACAGAGAGCTGCTCCTGCCCACACCATGCTCTATATATGCAATGACTATAGACAGAGAGCTTCCCCACCCATACCAGGCTCTGTATGTACAATGTCTATTGACAGAGAGCTTCCCCCACCCATACCAGGCTCTGTATGTACAATGTATAAATATACAGAGAGCTGCCCCGCCCACACCAAGCTCTGTATGTACAATGTCTATAGACAGAGATCTGCTCCTGCCCACACCAGGCTCTGTATGTACAATGTCTATAAACTGTATGCTGCCCTCACCTACACCAGTTTCTGTATGTACAATGTCTATAGACAGAGAGCTGCTCCTGCTCGCACCAGGCTCTGTATGTACAATGTCTATAGACAGGGAGCTGCCCCCGCTCACACCAAGCTCTGTATGCACAATGTTTATAGACAGAGAGCTGCCCCTGTCCACATCAGGCTCTGTTTGTACAATTTCTATATACAGAGAGCTGCCCCCGCTCACACCAGGCTCTCTGTATGAACAATGTCTATAGACAGATAGCTGCCCCCGCCCACACCCGGCTCTGTGTGTGCAATGTCTATAGACAGAGAGCTGCTCCTGTTCATACCAAGCTCTGTACATACAATGTCTATTGACAGAGAGCTGCCCCGCCCACACCAGGCTTTCAATACACATTATGCATTGACAGTGAGGTGTCAATCACAGCACTGGGTGTGTCAGACTGCCTTGTGTGACTTTCTAGTCCTATAATGTTAATCACAGTGTAATAAAACCATTAGCTTATGTAAACAAGCGTGTTGTCCTCAGTTTACATAGCAAAAATCTGCTGACAGATTCTTTTTAATTTGTATTATGAGGCATTATTTAGACATTCGGTATATAATTTCTATCCTGTTTAACATCTCGCCCAATACTTATGGGGATATGTCGGGTTTAGAAACAAGCTTAAAAGACCCAATATCTGTAATAAATTCACAAAAATAATTTTCCTGCTTATCTTCCCATGTTAACATCTACCTTTTTTATTGCAGGGTTGGCAAAATGACTTTATATCATGGGATCCAGATCAATTTTGTAGTATTGAATATATATTTTTTGACAAAGGAACATTTTTGGAGGCCAGACATCTACATATATGAAAAGTAAGGGGTTTTATTTACTTTTTCTATTTTCTTCTTTCTCTCTTTTCCTAGCTGTGAACATAGACATAACTTAGGAGAAATTAAGTTGGTGAAACCCGAACAGTTAAGTCCCTTCAAGCTACACTGTGACAGCAAAGCTTTCTCATTGTGCAAATGTATTGTACAGAAGCCGATAGAGGTCCAGACAAGCGCTGCTTATGGGTGTAACATGCAATGTAAACCTACAAAGGGGTAATATGAGTAATATGTAACAGTTAATACCATGTTTGTTGTAATAAAAATGTCATTAAATGAATTATTTGACTTGTCTGGTGAAGACAAATTATCAATAATTCATAGGATAGGTAATAATTGTTTATCAATCTGGGTCCGTCTATTAAAACCAACACTGATAGGAAGAAAAGGGCCCTTCTATCCCCATTACAACGGAGCGGCAGTGCGCATGCTCAACCACTGCTCCATTCATCCTCTATGGGGCTGCTGAGCACTGTGCTTTACTTTTTCCAGCTTCCCCACAGAGAATGAATGGAGTGGTCATTGGGCCTCTGGCCTGCTAATCTACTTTATTAGTGAGCAAAACGCCGCCCCATCCCTCCCCTCATCGGGGGACAAAAATTCACCATTTTGTTAATTGATCCAGCTCCCAGCTGTCAGCCCTTACTGATCACTATGTTATCAACTATCCTGTGGATAGGTCATGACTTGTTTTCACTTAACAGTATGTTTAACCCTGTAACGACTGATGTTGCTTCCCTTCCTTCTTGTGGGCTCGCACACCAAGCATACATCTTTCCCTGCAGATGATGGCTGAATTATTCAGTCTTCATCTGCTTTTAACTCCTGCAGGTGACGTGGAGCTCTGCCCGTGGCTGTTAAAGGGAATCTGTCACCAAGTTTTTTCCATCCTACCTGACAGCAGCATTATATAGAGACAAAGACCCTGATTCCAGCGCTGTGTCACTTACTGAGCTGCTTGCTGTCATTTTAATAAAGTTATTGTTTTCTCGTCTGCAGATATAGCATCTATTTGAATGTGGAGCTCCTTAACCTCGCCCACATCTCTGATTGCCAGTTTTTTGTGTACACTGTAATCAGTGCTGTGGGTGGAGTTATACAATGCTTATGAATATGCTGGACTACCTGACATCAGGATAAGTAGTCCTTTAATGATTACTTACAAATGATTAAACAAATATTTTTATCCACACTACACCTGATTTCACTCCTTCCTGGGTTCTCCCCTAAACTCTACTCTCTGCCCAACCCCTCTACCTTGTTTCCTTCCTTCCAGACAGGATCAGGGATTGTGCTCCCCGCAGAAGCAATCTCGCCCTGACCCCAATCTGGAGCGGAGTGTGCTGTCTGGGTGCTTGGATACCCATCAGCACTCCCCTCCTTACCCGAGAGCGGGGAACTACATCTCTAAGTGGGGTGCAGTACCTCTGTGGCGACTGGGCCCAAAGGGGCGCCACATTCCCCCCCCCCCTAAACACAACACGTCCTCGGGCTGGAACAAACAAGTAAAGCAAGTGGTTCAAAGACATGCAAAAAAAATTTTTAGGAATGCATTGCAACAATTAACAATAAAATGGTTCATCCCTTGATGGGAGGCACTTATTCTTTTTTATTCAAAGTACTTTTACTACATTTTTTCAACAGGGAAAGGGATGGGGTTATATAAATATGGGGAAAGGGATAGGGGATTCAGAACAACAAAAAGGGGGAACAATCACAATACAATAATTATTATACAATTTTTTTACATATAATGTCACAAGATCACAAAATGCAATATCCTAAATTAAAAGTAATAACATAATAATAAAGACAGAGTGTTCAGATAAAATATATAACATTTGCATTGTAATAACAACGTGTCTTAGGAATTTTTATATTTGGAGGGTATGTTTGGGACCAAATCTCCCATCTAACTAAGTTTAGATTTTTTTGAAAATCTTTGTTCTTAAAGCTATGTTATATTCATAGATGTTGTGTTTAGTAATGCTGTCTATCAAATCTGTAATTGTTGGGACTTCTGAATGTTTCCACCTAAAAGCTATTAAAAGCTTTACTGTAATAAAAATATGGCCGACTATATGTCTGAGATTTGCCAGGAAATCATCTACTCCCAACATTAGTGGAGTGAGGGAGATTATTAATCCTGTAAAATGAATAAGGTTTTTTATGTCCGAGCAGAGATTAAAACGTTTTGGACATCCCCAAAATATGTGAGAGAGAGAAAAAATTTCCGCAATCTCTTCAACATTCTGGAGTAAGAAAGATTAATTTTTTGTGGTGTCCAGTCCCACCTGGATAATATCTTGTAGTGTGCCTCCATGTAGTGATGCCCAAAGAGTATTCAAATAAGTAATTTCCAAGGATTTGGAGAGTTGCATGATGTTAATCTGAGTTTGGAAGTCTTTCTCCCAGGCTACAATGTTATTTGATTTTATTAATACGATGTCATCGTTATAGATGTTGTAAAGATTGTTTGTTTTCCATTCCGAAGAGTCCAAGGGATTGAGGAATTGAGAAAGAGATTTTATTTGTAGTTAAATAGTGATGAATTTTCTTCTACACTTCTCCTTCTAGTTGGGAAAGGTTGAATTTATCCCTAAGGGTCTGGAAAGGAATTAAGCTATTACCCGATATAATATCAGAATAGTTCATATACCTTTGCTAATCCATGACTGGATCTTCAGCCTAGGGGCAAAATGTCTAAAATTTGAATTGGTAAAAAATGGAGTAAAGCTGGTTTAAATTTTGGCTCTGATTTTGCTAATAGGTTTCTCCGGGTCATCATAGTCATTTTTGTTGTTAGGGGCTTTGGTAGAGACTTGTTTCAGTCCATTAGGTAGGCTATAACGATTAGTTTAAAGTTGTCAATATTAATGCGTACTTTCTCCAGGTGAACCCAAGGGGTGCCTTTGTCCTCCAACAACCAAGTATTAGAGAGTTTTAGTATTGCTGCTTGGTGGTAAGTAATATAAGTTTGGGATTCCCAGACCGCCTCTCTTTTTGTGTTTCTGTAGAATAACACTAGAGACTCTTGTTTTTTTTTGTTCTATAGAAACACTCTAAGCTGGGATTGGATTTTCCTTGGGAAGAACAATTATCAGAGCCTCTTGCATTTCAGAAGGTATTTAACCCTCAGATGTGGATTGGTTAGCTAATTTGGCTAGTGGTGTTAAAAATAAGTATTCAAAATTTTGATAAAATTTGTTTTGATACCCATCAGGTCGGGGTGATTTTCCGTTCTTAAAGGGAACCAACCAGCAAAAAATCCCTATCTAACCTATAAATAAATGTCCCTGGAGCCTTAAATTACTATTCTAACCATCCCTGACTGACTAAATCTAACTAAGTACACCCACAATAAATCACTTTTGATACTTACCAAATACTTGTCGGATGGGCATTCCTCCAGTGCCTTTGTCAGCGAGGCGGGTCTCCTCACTGCGCTCGCACCCGCCTCGCTGCTGTCCATCTTCTTCCAGGATTCAAATTAGCCGCCCATTGCATCCTCGCAATGAGCGGGTCATGGGCTGCAGGCCATGCGTCACTTCCGCCCGCCGCGTTGCTGGGTCTATGACGCGCCCAGCTCGGCTTCAGCATGCCATCTGCGCATGCTCGGAAGCCGGCCTGGATGTACCAGTGACGTGGCGGGCGGAAGTGACGCGGGGCCTGCAGCACGTGACCCGCTCATTGCGGGGACGTGAAGGGCGGGTAATTTGAATCCTGGAAGAAGATGGACAGCAGCGAGGCGGGTGCGAGCGCGGCGAGGAGACCCGCCTCGCTGACAAAGACACTGGAGGAATGCCCACCCGACAAGAATTTGATAAGTATAAAAAGTGATTTATTGTGGGTGTACTTAGTTCGATTTAGTCAGTCAGGGATGGTTAAAATAGTAATTTAAGCTTCCAGGGACAGATATTTATAGGTTAGATAGGGAATTTTTGCTGGTTGGTTCCCTTTAAGTGATTTAATTACTCTGAAAAATATTAGAATCTGAGAGTCCTCAGTGGCTAACTGATATAAATCAAAGAGAGACAGTTCACATAACTTTGCCCTCTACAACTCACTGAGGAATTGTCAGGTCTCCACAGGCCACTAATCATAAAACAATAATAGAAGAAAAAGTTTACTGTCGGTTCTTGTTATCTTAGTATTTTTCCCAACTCCTCTCCCTCTCCCTAGCCTGATTCTGCTTTCCGTCACCTGTCGCCTTTACTGCATTATCTCACTCTGCATATATGTATGTGTCTTCAGAATTTGTGGCATTATCTGCCTGATGAAGGGGCCTAAGTGTCCCGAAGGCTTGCTATGCTTACTATCTATTCAGTTAGCCATTAAAAGGTATCAACCACTGAGGACTATCAGATCCTAATATTTTTCTATCTACTGGCTAAGGGTGCTTTCAGGCTACGATTTTTCTGATGCCTGGAATCGGGTGCCAAATAGGCACCCGATTCCGGCATAAAATCGTAGCCGGAGGCTGAAAAAAAGGAAAAAAAAAATTCATGCTCACCTCCCCTCGAGCCCCCGCCGTCTCCCGCCGTTTTCCTTAAGGCTCCCGGTGGCTCCCGCAGGCTGCCGGTGTCTGCAGAGGTCTTCTACTGCAGTACACAGGACCTGCGGTGATGTCACAGTCATGTGACCGCGGGTTACCATGGTGAACGGCGGGGGCTCGGGGGGAGGTGAGCATAAACTTTTTTTTTTTTTTTAACCCCTGCGCTCCTAGTTGAGCAGTTTTACTGTACTGAGCATGCTCAGTACAGTAAAATCGGGTCCGAGGAGACATCAGATGTTTCCTCGGACCCTTCTCCATAGGGCCCCATGTTAGGGATCGGGTCAGATCGGATGTGCACTAAATGCCATCCGATTTGGTCCGATCCGAGTCTGTCAGATTTTGTAATCGGATGAAAAAATCGTTGCAGGCAACGATTTTTTTCACCGGAAAAAAATCGGCAAAAATCGGACAGAATCGGATCGGACCAAATCGGATGGCATTTAGTGCACATCCAATTCGGTCCGATCCCCATAGGGATGCATGGGGTCCGAAAATCGGTCTGATGCTGTCCGATTTTTATCTGACAGCATCGGAAATGAATAAATCGTAGTGTGAAAGCACCCTAACACGGTATAAACATTCTTTACCTTTTTAATTACTCTGGAAATCTCTAGCTCCGTATATGGAGAATATAAAGTTTCTAATTCAAATTGAGTAAGAGATGGAAGGTTAATTGAGCCTAGAAAGGAAACAATGTGTTTTTCCCAGGGCTTTACAAAGTTGGGATCTTTATTTAAATTATATACATTTTTGTAATATTATACAAAAATGTTTGAAATGTCTCTAGGATATTTAGAAATATGTCCTAGATGATTTTTAATTTGGGAAATTTTTGTCTTCTCCCTAGTATGTTAAAACATAAAACATCTGGCAGCAAAGGCTTTGGAAGGTTTGTTATTAGATACATAGTACCGGTAATTTGTTTTTATTATTTGTACCATATTATCATACTCCTCAGACAATAGAGTTTTTAATTTTTGTCTTAGAATCAGGATTTGATTCTGTAGTTCTGAGTTGGGGTTTTTAGAGAGTTTCTCCTCTAATAGCAAAATATCTTTAATAGGGATGGGCGAATCTACTCGCTAGGACTCGTTACTCGGCGAGTAGTAAGGGACTCGCAGGACTCGGTACTCTGCGAGTTTCCCAGCGTTTACTCGCATGAGTCCAATGCAAATCAATGGCAAACGTTGACAAAACTAGGATTGCCATTGTTTGCATTAGACTCAGCTACTGTGCCAGTGATAGCAGGGAAACTCGCAAATAACTGCTGTTACTTTGCGAGCCGAGTCCAGCTGTCTTCTCTGTGCAGATCCAGGGTCCTAGAGCCCGCCTGCTCACAGACATGATGTAGCAGAGCTGAGATTGTTCTCAGTCTGCTCATTCCCTGTGCATAGACATCTATATCTATGCACAGGGGATGTAGTAGAGAGGACATCGCGTTTTGGACTACGTCGGACGGAAGAGGATTTTTTTAATTAAAGATGGAGTTCCTAATGGCTTTTTTTTTATTTCAAATAAAAATTTTTCTCTGTGTTTTTTTAACCCTTTATTGGAGATTCTTAGTGGCTGGGTCAAACGTGGCCTGACATTAAGAATCTCGGGCTTAATACCAGCTTGTATAACAAAGCTGGTATTAACCCCTTTATTACCCAGCGTGCCACCGCCACCAGGGCCGCTGGAAGAGCGGGGTTCAGCACCAGAGGATGGCGCTTCAATGAACGCGCCATCTTCTGGGGCGGCTGCGGGCTGCAATTTGCAGCGGGGGGTGCCCAGAAAGCTTGGGCATCCATGCGCTGCGGATTCCAGCCCCCAGCTGCTTAGCTGTACCTGGCTAGAAATAGAAATTGCGCGGAGCCCCAAGCATTTTTTTTTTATTATTTCATGAATTTCAGAGTCAGAGTCTCAGAGTCAGAGTCTCAGAGTCAGAGTCTCAGAGTCACAGTCTCAGAGTCTCAGAGTCAGAGTCTCAGAGTCAGAGTCTCAGAGTCAGAGTCTCAGAGTCAGAGTCTCAGAGTCAGAGTCTCAGAGTCTCAGAGTCAGAGTCTCAGAGTCTCAGAGTCAGAGTCTCAGAGTCAGAGTCTCAGAGTCAGAGTCTCAGAGTCAGAGTCAGAGTCTCAGAGTCTCAGAGTCAGAGTCTCAGAGTCAGAGTCTCAGAGTCAGAGTCAGAGTCTCAGAGTCAGAGTCAGAGTCTCAGAGTCAGAGTCTCAGAGTCAGACTCAGAGTCAGAGTCTCAGAATAAGAGTCAGAGTCTCAGAGTCAGTCTCAGAGTCAGAGTCTCAGAGTCAGAGTCTCAGAGTCTCAGAGTCTCAGAGTCTCAGAGTCAGAGTCTCAGAGTCAGAGTCTCAGAGTCAGAGTCAGAGTCTCAGAGTCAGAGTCAGAGTCTCAGAGTCAGAGTCTCAGAGTCAGACTCAGAGTCAGAGTCTCAGAATCAGAGTCAGAGTCTCAGAGTCAGTCTCAGAGTCAGAGTCTCAGAGTCAGAGTCTCAGAGTCAGAGTCATAGTCAGAGTCTCAGAGTCTCAGAGTCAGAGTCTCAGAGTCAGAGTCTCAGAGTCAGAGTCAGAGTCTCAGAGTCAGAGTCTCAGAGTCAGAGTCAGAATCTCAGAATTTCATGAAATAATTTTAAAAAAATGCGTGGGGCTCCGCGCAATTTCTATTTCTAGCCAGGTACAGCTAAGCAGCTGGGGGCTGGAATCCGCAGCGCAGGGATGCCCAAGCTTTCTGAAGATGGCGCGTTCATTGAAGCGCCATCCTCTGGCGCTGAACCCCGCTCTTCCAGCGGCCCTGGTGGCGGTGGCACGCTTGGTAATAAAGAGGTTAGGGCCAGCTTTGTATTATCAGCTGGCCCTAAGCCCGAAATTTATGGCGGTCACGCCAATATTAGACATGACCGCCATGAATTTCTATTAAATTGTTTTAAAAAAAACACAACACAGAGAAAATTTTTTATTAGAAATAAAAAAAAAGCCATTAGAGACTCCATCTTTAATTAAAAAAATCCTCTTCCGTCCGGCGCAGTCCAAAATGCGATGTCCTCTCTGCTCATCCCTGTGCATAGATATAGATGTCTATGCACAGGGAATGAGCAGACTGAGAACAATCTGAGCTCTGCTACATCAGGCAGCAGGCAGGCTCTAGGACCCTGGAGCTGTGGCAGCCAGCACACTGAGCAGACAGGACTCTTATCTGTGCGAGTTTCCCAGCGATTACAGTTGCAAAGTAAAGGAGTCCAATGCAAATAAATGGCAAAACTAGGATTGCTTCAGGCTGAAGCTTCCGAGACACATCTGCGATTTGTAAATCTCACACTACTCGCTATTACTCGCTTCCCCATTCATTAACATTGTGCTCGGACTCGCTAGAGTCAAGCGATTCTGAGTAATTTAGGATTCGCCCATCACTAATCTTTAATAATTTCAGTAATTTTAGCTCTATTATTTTGAGTTGAGCATTTAATTCTATAAAATGCCTACTCCAAACTGCTTTAAAGGAAAACTGTCAGGTCAAAAATCCACATGTAACTGTTATCATTGTCTAATTCCTCCCTCTAAACTCTCTCTATTTATGTATTTCATTTATTTATATTCCCCTCATATCTTTGTAAACTTCAAATAAAGAGAATCATTCCATCAGTCACTCACAGTGAGTGTGATCCACTTAGTTCTCTGCTGTCCACTCCCCATAGGATGAATATTAATGTAACATCACAGCACAGGAGATCAGTGGGGGGGCTGTATTCTCCTCTCTGCTCTCTGTGCAGCATCACAAGAGGTGAACTACAACACAGAATCTGTCACAGCACAGCAGGGTATCGGCTTTACAGAAACAAATGGAGTCTAGATCAGGGAGACCTGCAGTAACTCTCTTCCTCTGTGGTGATATTAACTGAATAGACCTCCTGCAAGTGAAACTTAACACTGCACTGTTAACAGAGGGAGAAGAGAGCTGCAGAGAGGGAGGAGAGAGCTGCAGAGAGGGAGGAGGGATCTGCAGAGAAGGCATGCATAATTACATGACAGTTTATACAGCACAGGCCTAATGGTCTCTGCTTATAATGGGACAGGACTAATGCAGGAGCTCTCTGCAGGGTCTGACAATGGTGATAACATGGAAACTACAAACAGTATAATAATGATTTTACATGTTTTGAAAAGGTTGACCCAGGCCCTAGTCAAGGGTAATATTATGATCATACTGAAAAATGACTTGACAGTGTCTCTTTAAATGCTGTCCAAAGTAAGTAAAGTGAGGTATTTCCTGTGTTGTTTTCTTTAAAGTAGTTTTTAATTGTGGATTCAATTTCAGGCTTATATTTGGGATGATTAGAGGTAACTATTGTTTCTCCATATTCTACCGGCACAAAGGTTTGGGCCTACAGTTATTTAAAAAATATAGGAGCATGATCAGACGAGACTCTAGGTTCAATGTTGATTAATTTAAATTTAGATAAAGAAAAGATATTTTCTAAAACTAGGTCTATGCGTGAGAATGAGTTATGGCTATTTGAAAAATGGGTATATTATATTGATGTTGTGTTAAAACACCCAAAGACATCAAATTGTTCAACTTTTTTTTAACTATGGGTCAAGATTGGGTAGAAACTGTCTAGATTTGGTTGATGATGCCATTGTAGCATATGGAACAATATTAATGTCTCCGAAAAATACCAATTTTCCTCTTTTGTGTTGGGTATTTGAGGTTCATTAAATTGTTGAGAAAGGTTATTTGGCCTTTTTTGGGTACATATGCGTTAACAGTTGTGAAAGTTAAATTATTAATTTTGCAGACTAACAGCAGGTATCTCCCATTTTCATCTGTTATTGATAAGATTCTCTCAAAGGTAATTGTATTTTTCATTAAAATGGCTACACCATGTTTTTTCTTGGTGTTTGAGGCAAAGTATGTTTTAGAAAAATCTTTATTGCTAAATTTTGGTTGGTTCGTTGAGGAGAATTTTGTCTCTTGCAGACCTATAATATCAGCTTTGGTGTTCTTGATTTTTTTCCAGATAAGATACCGTTTTTTAAGCCTGTTGAGACTGTTGACATTATGGGGCATCAGTCTAATGGACATGAAGAATGTCTTTAGTAATGAGGTTTTTTTTAATGGGATATAATATGGGATGGAAGAGAAAATCACTTTTCATTAGGAACATTGTGACAAGTTTACTAGTATTTAAATGTCAAATCAAAAAATTAGAAGATTAAATATACAATGTACCTAGATAATAAAGCTAGGGCTTAAAATTGAACTATATACCTCAATAAAGAATTGCTCCACTAGAGGTGACTACACTAGTAAGAACTAACATCCTCTAATTGGGGGCTAAAGTTATGGCCCATTTCTTCAACCTATTATCATAAGATGACCCTATAAATGGAATAATTATACCAAGATCTTTCAGGATCTGTATACCTCCTTCTAGAGTTGCTAATCCTATTGTTTTCCCCTGAAAGGTGAAAAGAACTTGTGTGGGGTTGAATCCCCATCTATATTGGATTTGTTTTTGACGTAAAATGTCTGTAATTTTTGTAAAGTTTTCCCTTTGCTGCATTGTTTCCTTGAAAAAGTCTGCAAAGACTCTAATATTTTCATATGGGTGTAGAAGAGTTTTGCTAGATCTCACAAATTCCATAAGTAGTTCCTTAGTGTGATAGAAGTGAAATTTGAAGATAGCATCCCTCGGGACATCTGGTTTAATAAATTTCGGTTTCGGAAGTGTGCGTATTCTAACTATTGTTACATCTAGGTCCCTTAAGGAGGCTCATTTTTTTTTTTAGTATTTCTTTGACAAATGGGTTGAGCTGATCATTTTGGATGGATTCAGGAAATCCCCTTAATTTTAAATGTTCCCTCCTATCCCTATCCTCCAAGTCTATTAATTTCGTTCTATAGTTTAAAGGACTGGCTTCACCTTTAATGTGCAGGTGCAGGCAAAAAAATGTGTATGCAATAAAGGGAGTAAGTTTGCCGCAACACTGAACACAACATGTTAGAGAAACAGCTAAATGGCTGATACATGAAATGCAGGATTGTCTGTGCAGCTAATGAATGCATGTTTGAAAAATGAACACAGTAAATACTGTACCAGAATAAATGAATTGAGAGACTTAGCTTCTCACTGACGTCACTGCGAAGAGCCCGGTAACTGCGCCAAAGTGCTCTCAAACTTACCGGGTCCTACTCTGACACTATGTGTGGTCTACACTGCTGGGAAGTGGTTTATATGCCTGTGTAATGCAATTAAAATTTATTTTTTATTCATTTCGTTCTGACCGCCTTTAGCTCCTCTTTCATCAGGCACTGATCTTTTACTATTTTCTCATTTGTCTTAGCAAGTTCAAAGCTTCAGCTTTGTTTTTCTCAGTTCTACCGTAGTTGTAATAGAATCTATCGAATTCTGAAGTTTGTCAAACTAGCTGTCTAATTTCATGGACAATTTCCAATATCAAGTAAACAAGAAATCTGGGCACTAGAGGCATTTGTTACGGCTCAAACCAGCTTTTAGTCAAGGGTGTTGCTCAAATCATGTCCATTTAGAAATGCAATCCATGGGTAGAAAAGAAAAAATGATGGCCCTTACCCTGGTTGTTGTTCACGTGCAATTTCTTTATTCCATGCAAAGGAGTGGCTTACATGCAGTTAGGGAGGGAGGGGAGGGCGGTGGAGGACGAAGGACGCACTGTTTTGCCTTACTCAGGCTTCTACGGGTCCAACCAACCTGTAGAAGGCTACGGTTGGTTGGACCCGTAGACGCCTGAGTAAGGTGAAACAGTGCACCCGTCATTTTTTCTTTTCTACCCATGTATCTAATTTCATGGACTGTTTGAAGGCATTGAACAGCACAATAAAACATTTTTGATCTATGAGTTGTTGCCAATTAAAGTTCTGTAAGGGATCATCAGAGTTTGATAAAATTGGGCTATCTCGTCTAGTCCGTTGTTTTGCTGAGTTAATACTAGGTGAAGTGTCCTTGTCGGTATCTGAGCTTCCTTCTTCAATTGTTTTTTTTGTGTGGGTCCCTTTCTGAGTAATGATAGTAGGCTATAGGGCTTACTACACCAGTAAAGTGAAGCAATGGCCCAACAATATAATGAAATTAAAGGGTGAAAGGTTGAAGGGGTTAAAACTTAACCTTTATTTGTCATCTCATAAAAATGACTATAGAGTCAATAAAAATATAAAAAAACTACAAATAGTGTAAGATAGCACTGTGACTGTCACCAGTGTCAGTGATATAAAACTATCCCTGTATAGTCACAGGGTCATAGTGTATAGGGTTACCAACCTCGCACCTTTTATTTAACAGTACCAGAAGTATACCCCTCTATCTCTCACTACCTAGATCAAGGTCCCACTATCTCTTGTTGTCCTTAGGTGAAAAAGATATATGTAACGAGAGCACAGTAAACCCACACTTCCCAAATTAGAAAGGTCTCAACGGGTTGTCTCTTGTCGTTACCACTTGAGTCTTCCCAACTCCATATGGTCCTGTGGCTTTTTTGACCAACAGGTTATTGGATTTTTCATTATTGGATTTTTCAAGGAGATAAATGGGGGATATTAATAAAAATGTATATCAAAATGTATATACATAAACTTACATATACTATATCTACCCCCAGATATTATAAAAATAAAGTAAGATGTTGAATAAAAATACTGTGATAGAAAGAAAACTAGAAAAAAATAAGTCATAAATAAAAGCGAAAAATAAAAATAATAAAAGGAAATAAAATGTAAGAAAAAATAAAATAAAATAAGAAAACTCAAAAGGTTTGTAAGATATATAAGTTTCAGTTATTAGAAGAAAATCTAGCGTTTACAGAAAAAATGTGTGTAGTTTTAACTTAAAACACCTTTAAAATAGCTTTAAACAGTAAAAAAAAATGAATTCCTATATTTATTATACAGTAGAGCTCTACACTATTTACGTAAGTACCGTTAAAGAATTGTGTAAGAGCTATGGTTGCGCCCTGGCCGATCACCTGCCCAGCAACGCAGAGCATATATACTACGTAAACTGCTTAGTGTTATTCACAGCAGTCTCTAGACAAGTCCAGCGGTCGGCCGCAAGCTTCTCTACTCTGTTTGCTCTAACCCAATTCACAAAACAATCAGCACAGAGTGGCAATGATTTTCAATCTACTCTGTTAAACTAAGCTGACAGCGCAGCGAAGTTGCATTGTTAGCAACCAAAGTCTGCTGCAATGGTTGCCAAGAAGCAAGCAAGCTAATCCCCTATATAAGGGGGAAACAATACAGATCACAAGTAATTAACTGTTTGAGACTTACAATCCAGCTGGACTGAGTCTCAATGCCTAGGCACAGACCACAGTCTACAGCCATAAGCAGATGTTGTATAGTATGTCAGTGTGGCTTACTAGAAGATCTTGGTCCCAACGGGGATCAGCCGGTCCCTCTTGATTGTTGATGGGTCACCAGTCCTCAGTTGGATAGTTATGAAGGGGTCATCCAGTCCATCAGGATTAAACTAATAATGCAGTAGCTTATCAGTTCTGTTCAAATAAAGGGATGGGATATGGTGGGAACCTGACGACTCTGCTTGCTTGGAGGTTGCCGATGGTTTTTAGATTCAGAATATATGGGTCAGGGTCACCTGAAAAAGCAGCTTATTGCTGCTATATAAAGGATCCGAGACCAGTATTCACTGACACCGGCAAATTTGTCAGTGCAATGGGGCAGCAATCCTCAGCATCAACTGAGTTGTTTGGGAGATAGAGCCAGCAGGGTCCAGGTGGCACCAAGGTCCAAAGGATCAGTGTAGGGTGGAATTTTACCACCAGTTCCACGCAAAAGTAGGAATGCAGGGAAATCACAGAAAGTCTTGACAATCATTCAGGGTAGGGAAGCCCACTTCTAAACAGCAGCGCTTTCTTCAAATCCTGCTTCTCAGCCCAGGGGCCACTGTAGTTGGTTCCACTGGAGTACATAGCAGTCCAGCACAGGGTAAAATAACTAGGGCCAATAGATGATGAAAATCCAAAGATGGTTTCAGAATAATATAATCCAAAGCTCCAGCTATGATCTAGCTGTAAATCCACTGCTCAACCTGCTCTCAGCAGCTGCCTCAGCGACCAAGGAGCTTACATTGTAGCTGTGTTCAAGGTCTAGAAGTAAACAAAGTTCAAAGAAATAAAATCCAAAGTCCAGAAAGGGTCCAAAGTAATTCTTGTCATGTCCAGAAGAGTCTTGAAGGCTTTTTTGGGTTGTCAGCCCATACAAAGGCTGCTTCCCCATTGCTTTAGAGGTTGAAGAGCAGGGAGCTATAGTTGAAAGCTATACAAATATAAAAGGTAAGGCTACATAATATAAATATAACTGAATACAAATAAATACAATAAGGTCCAGTCCAATCCCTTTCCGGGTGTCGATCACACTGTCCTAAATGCAAAGATGGCGGGGGACCTGCTTAACATAACCCCCAATGGAGGTCCTGGGCAAGCAACAGGACATTGATGGTCTCACCTTTGTACCACTGATTCGGCCTATATAGAACTCAGTTCGGGGGCGCTTAGTCCACATCCTCAGTCTTATTCAAATAGAAAAAAAAAATACAAAAGCGCAATGATAAAGTTGAAAAAGAAAAATAATAAAAACAAACAACAATAAAAAAAAGAATGCAGGACCCTACTAGGTAAATAACTGGTGATCTATTTACAGACGCTAGCACTCACAGTTACCACAAGTTGGAATGTGGTTTTCTCCTCTGCCAGGGCAGCACCTCTCTGGTTGAGCTGTCTCTTCCTAAGGTGCTACCCGTGCTAGCTGGTGACATGCTGCTGCCTGTGGTGGTCGCAGGGGCTCCATTTGGGCCACCACCTCTCTGGTTCTTATCTCCACCAGTGTAGACCCTAGTAGCAGAGTCTGGGTAGCTGTATCCCAGGTCCAGGGTGCAACCTGGATGGTGGCTTCGGGGTTTGGCTCCCTCACGGGTGTGGGCTTTGGCAGCTTCCTCTGGGACTCTGGCACTGCTGAGGCTACAGGCTGCGGCACTTAGGTCTTAGCTGACATCGAGGATGGCGTCCCCAATCTCACAATGCTCACATCAAGGGAACACCACCCCGTTTGCCCATGTGCCAGGTGAAGGTGACGGTATCACCAGGGTGTAGGTCATGTCCCGGATAGCCCTCCAGCAGGTGGGCCTCCACGTCCCGCTGGGTCATGAACAGTTCCTTTGACTTTCCCCTCTCCTTTAGAAACCCCCAGCCTCTTGTTAAGTTGAACCTGACAATTGTGCCAACACATATCAGTCCCCAGTCCTTGGTCCTGTTTCTGCAGAGCCACTGCTTAGCTTGCAGGCTCTGCTCTTCCTTGGCCTACCACTGAGACCGCCTCTCCTGCTCCTGAGCTCCTCGCTGAGCCTCCAGCTAGCTGCAGAATTCCTGCCAGCTAACTGCCTCTACTGGGGACCTCCTTTCTTGGGTCTCTCCAGGGAACCCCATGAGTTCTTCTCCCTGGTCGGCTCACTTGAATACTACCCTTTCTGCACTGATTCCTTCAAGCGCCAGCTCAGGGGTGAGTGGGACCGCAAATTTGTCAAACTCTACGGAGCGATCCCAGAGTAGATCTTTACACACCCGGCCGAGTGCAAGTGTAGTTGGGGTGTCTAAGGGTTCCCCATGGTCTCTTCCACTACCTGCTACTGGCGCTAGTTCTGTGGTGCCCCGCAATGCAGGCGTCACAGAGGGGTACTGCACCCGTAAAATAGGTGCAGATGCTCCAGCAGCAAGCAGATTCTAGGATGATGGGTGGAACCCATAGACCAGCACCCCATACTAGATCACACAGTTGGAGGTACTCGGGAGGGAATAAAACCACCTCTAGGGGGAACAAGGAGGGCTGCCTTGGCCTCTAAGCTTGAGCTTAGGAGCTTAGTTTTTTTTGGAGAGAATGGCAAACTAGGAGGATAGGGTCTCCCGGCTGAGGGACCAGGGAGAAGGAAAGCTTTCCCAGGCGCAGAAAGTTACCGGGCACCAGAGCCCGCACCTGTCCTCTAAGGACCACAGAGAATCCAGAGGACCGAGGAGGATATACTTCTTCCCGGCTCCTGAGCGACCAGAAGAGGGTACCAGGCACCACTTGATGGTTTGTTGGTTGGCCAGCAGAGGGTAACCCAACGGGAGCGAAGGAGAGAGAGACAGATGGAGGCCAGGTTCGTTATATGGAACCAGACTTCACCACCACTGGGAAGCAGAAAAGGAATAGATGGGAAGAGAAAGCACGAAAGCACACACCGAGGGTTCCATCATACCACCTGGGACGCGCTTGCAGCCACCCGTCAGCTACCTGTTTTAACATCTGAATGCTGAACTGAGAACTGTAACCATTGCTGCTAAAGTTTCCAGTAAGGTACCCGGAGTGAAGTGAATTCGACTCTGCTGCATTTTCTTTTGCATGAACCTGTTCTTTCACAGGATTGCTGCCCCGGAGGTCCAAGTCCAGCCTGCAGAGGACTACACCATCCTAGCCACGATACCACCGACCTCCGGCGGACTGTGGCGGCGCTAGTGCAAATCACCAGAAACTGCAGGTGGCGTCACGATCACGACAAAAACTTTGTAAGTAATCCCCTGTAAATATCACTCCCAGGCGTGGCCGCAATTCCCCGTGACACAGCAGTTAACCCTTGCCACCTGATACCAGAGTACCCCAAGGCCTGGGTGCTACAGTTTCTTGGCGCCGACCTCTTCCTCCTCCTTTGGGGTTGGTGTTGGTGGATGGGACTGTGCGCACCACCGGCTCATCCACTTCAATAGGTCTTCTTTCCAAGTTTCCACTGCCTCCACCTGGGCCCTTCTTGGCTGTTGGCCCAAGCTCTCCACCTCGCCCTGCAGGAAACCCGGGTTGTAGAGCGATAGCTGCTCTAGGCTTTCCTCCGGTACTCTAAGGGGTCTTCATCTCCATCCCCAAATTCCCAGGCCCTCCATTCACCGCTCTCCATGGTACTTTCCAGGTGCAGCGCTACCATTTTACTCCTCGGTCTATCTCGCTCCTAGTCTCCTGTTCCCTTCTTTGGGCGGTTCCTCTTCCTGGCTTCGTTGGCCATACCAGGGGGTTGGTTTCTCTGGCCAACTGACAAGTCCTGCTGCATTGGAGTTCTTTTATTTAGTGGGTACAGCTTCTCACACCTTTTGGCAACCCGGCCCACAAAGGGAGGCCGCACTACTCCCTCCTTGATGATCATGGTGCCTGTTCTTTTTGGTCAGTGGCTTAAAGTTCACAAACAAGGCGCACAAGGCCTGGTTTTTACTGGGCCGGTGTTCCTGTTTGTGACACCAAATTGACTCGCCCTGTGGGGGCTGTCGGGTACTCGGAACCAGGCCCTTTTTGGTGTCATTACTGCGGGATGTCACGGTGGCGTGACCTGGTCCGTGGCACCAGAGCAGTCAATCAATATAGGGGGGGAAATGGGGGATCTCTTTCAGGGATGGGAGTTTAAGAATGGTTTTTCTTGGAATATGATTACTGGACTTGGGGATTCTTGTTTACGTGACGACACTCGCGGGTTGTTGCTAGTAATGGCCGTCGCTGCTTTACAGTTCCATGAGGGGACTTTGGTGATAAGGCAGCTTGGTGGTGAAGCCCTACATGGGTAGGGCCAACCCCCAGGGCAGCAGATGTTATCAGTGAGCTGGTACTGCTGTTACAGCACAGGGGTGCAGCAAGAAAGTCACAAACAGAGCAGGGTGCAGTCTCCAGATGTTTACTCACAGCTTTGTTGTTCCCGGTTACAGCAGCCACCACCGTTGCAAGAACCCACAGAGTACTGAGTCCTTGGGGATGAAGAAGGAGGATCCAGCTAACTCCCGGGTAAGGTGGTGGCGCAGATCGGTACTTTCTACTGTCATTTCATGGTCAACTCTTCTTCTGTGCTTGCTTTGCCCTCCTGCTTTGCAACTGGCTCACACAGTGCCCCAAGCCAGTGACTGCGGGTCCTTCCTAGGGTTACTACATCGTCTGTC
>JARQOC010000010.1:140849633-140864802 GCA_033576535.1 Allobates femoralis
GAGCGCTGGGGAATCAACCGGCACCAAGGCTAATGTGAATGATTACCTCTCAGCTTTATTTGTGCAATAAAAAGACAGGGTCCTTTAGGCCACTACGCGTTTCCACGCTCTCCAAGCGTCTTCCTCAAGTGGAAGAAGGAACAGGGAGATAAATATTATTGTACAAAGTATCTTGTTGTGCAGACAGCACAACGAGCACAGGTGAGATCCTCATTCATATAACCTGCTTCCAAAGATAGTTACAGAGTGGCGCAACAATATCATTTTTTTTGTCATTAAAGGTAATAAGGAATATGTTTCCTAACACAGGATTGTTTTTTTTTGTTTGTTTTTCCGCGGTCGTTCCCCGTCATATTTGGGCTTCAGGTGAATTGCATTTTGCTAACAACATCAGGAGAGTTAACAAAGTAATTTCTAAATTCATGTTAAAGTTTGGCGGTTTTGCCTACTGCCATATTGACTATTGACTTGGAGGGCTTACTTCCGGGAATGTATAGAGCCAATGGTATTCACTTAAGTGATGTTGGCTTGGATATCTTTAACCTCGGTATACAATGTATGGTTGAAGATTGGCTGTAAGGGCCGCTTTACACACATCAACTTCTGTGTCCAACTTCTGAACAGATCTCTGGTTGCAGTGAAATCATGGACACATTGTTCCATTTTGTGGCAGTGTACAAATAATACAATGTGTCCATGATTTCACTGCAACCAGAGATCTGTTCAGATGTTGGACACAGAAGTTGGTGTGTGTAAAGCAGCCCTTAGGTTTGGGTGGGGGCTGCACCTGTTCGGTGAGCCCATTTGGGGGAAATAACATGCCCAATACAATAGGGCGTTTATGGACTTGGAAGGTTTTGAGGAAAATACTCATGGATGGATGTTTTCTCTTCCAAATGTTAAGTTTAAGATTTTATGGTATGGATTTTGTTATACTACAAATTTAACCCTACGTAAAGCCTCTCGGCCTTTTAAAACCATACATTGTGTTTTGTCAGTTCTTTTTAATTCTGTTATCATGCATAATGGGTGGCTATTTTCCCATGTAATCACTTTTCATAAAAAAAATAGCAAACATGAAGTTACCAGCTGAACGACAGTGTACAGGGTCAGTCCCATATATACTTCTGTTATAGTTTGCCAGTTTTTCACTGGACGAACATTTGGATTTGGGAAGGCCAAATTCTGAATCAGATTGACAAAGCTACAGTCGTCCTGGCAGTAAGTTATACCTAGGAAAAAGAAAAGCAAGAATTTAATAGAAGAGAAGAAAATGGAGAAAAGTCACATTCCTCGGGTTAAACACCAATTTTATGCTACATGGTAAACTTTGAATTTTACACTAAATTTTACACTATTTTTAAATGTGGGTGTCCCCGTTATCCTTAAAATTGTAATACGCATACAATGAGCAGTTCTTCCATATAGTATGTGGTACACAGTAGGTGGTGCATGAGAAAGCATCAAATTTATAGTACCAGTGATCGCTTTTCATATGTAGGATTCATGGTAGTACTGTAAGTATTTACTTTATCAGTAGCGCCCCCGCAGGAAAAAATAAGCAATACATATTGAATTGCCGGGCCCAGGGGCCTCTGGTAACCATGTTTGGCGAGTCAGGGTCATGGCTGCGGAGAAACATTGGTCCCACTGATCTGGCCTCGGCCAGCTCCTCAGTGCAAAAGACATACTTAGGGTGCACACACATCTGCGTTTAAACTCGGCATGTGCAATCCAATAAAACATCGGATTACACTCACAAAAAGGTTAAACTATAGTACAATGCCAAATGCCAATGTGCGATTTTTACCTCAGTAAGAAACGTGCTGAGGAAAAATTTGCAACATGTTGTGTATGACAGGTAGTGATGAGCGGGTACCGAAATATATATAACCACTATACTCATTACTTTGTAATAGTCGCGTATTTGTTCCGAATAGCGATTCCAATGTAAGTCAATGGGAAACGCGAGTAACTTTCTGTGGACCCTACAAAGAGGTCTGGGGGCCTGAGGAAAATGTCAAAATGGATGATGAAACAGAATGGGAAGAGCTGGAGAATCTGCCTGCAGGCATTTCTGGCTCACATATGGTTTGTGGGAGTAGCTTTGTTGCAGGATTACGCCACTGCTACAGATACACAAAATTAACTACCAAACCTAACTTAAATCGCATTTAACAGGACAAAAAGGTTCAGAAAGAGTTTTTTCTGCATAATCTCTTGCATGTAAGTTGTTTGTTGTATTTTTAACTTGTTTGTATGTAAACCTTTCTTATATACAGCACCATGGATTCAGTGCTCTATAAATAAAATAATAATAATAATTAATAATAATAATAATAATCATATAATTATGTCTAAATAAACCAGAGAAACAAAAATATCACTTTTAGCATTTCTTCACGTGTAGTGTTATGACTTTTTTCACCTTTTTCAATTGGGAGGGCCCTGGCTTATACATTTTGTAGGTCCCTCTGTCATATATCATTTCTAGTTAGCTATTGCTTAGCAAGGCCAGGTACATGTAACAGTAGGTATGTTGATCTTTGACCTATGGATTTCAGGTGGCCCTGTAACGTATGTTTTGAAGGGACTGCTGTTACTTATACATTTTGGCAATCCCTCCGTCATTGAGACTTAGATAGTGGAATACAAATTCCATAGCAGTTTACAATATGCTCTTTGCTGGACTTCACCCTTCTCATCCTCCTCCATCTCCATGTGATTCTGTGGCCCTACATTCAAATGTTCCGAGGGCCTGCAGTAGGCAGGAAACCTGAGTTTGGTGAGGACCCAGAGGTGTAATGTAGATTTTGGAGGGACTATTGTTACTTAGATATTTGGATGGTTCCTCCCTCATTGAGACTCAGATAGTGACATACATATTCCATAGCAGTTTAAAATGTGCCCATTGTAGCATTGGGCTTCACCCTCCTCCTCCTCTTCTTCCTCCACCGCCTTATCATTCTGCAGCCCTAAATTCAAATGTTCAGAGGGCTTGCAGTAGGCATGAAACCAGAGTTTGGTGTGGGTCTGAGGTGGCCCTGTAACATACGTTTGGAAGGGCCCTCCTCTATAAATTGTTGAGAAACCTCTTCTGCACATTTGAGAGTGCCCTCAGTTGTTCATATTGCATGGCCCTCACTTGCTCATTTAACTCTTTTAAGGGCAGAGACTACAGAGAAAAAGAGCAAGCAACTTGGAGTACAAGAAGGGAGCAGTGACTGCGACTTGTGAGGCTCAAGTTGGATGAACTCTGATAACAGGAAATGTGAGCTGCGCTAGTCAACTGGATGATGAGGTCAAGTATATCACTTGTGCATGTCAATGGACGAAGGTCAAATATGGTGACTCAGAGTAGATTTCTATTGAATATGTATCCCCTATCTCAGTCCGTGACAAGGACCTCCAATCACAAATAGTAGTTAGGCTGGAGTAGAAATACTGTCCTGGTTTGTCCACTGAACAATGTGCATTTAGGGATGAGCGAGTACTGAAATACTCGGACTCGCTATACTCGTAACAAGTAGGTCCCGATACTCGGTACTCATTACGAATATAGCAAGTACAATGTAAGTCAATGGGGAAGCGAGTACTGCAAATAATTCCTCAGCTGCCATACCCTATAAAGAGATCTGGCAGCAGAGAAAAAGGCTGCAATGGCCACATGATTGTTTAAAAGCCGGTGGTAAAAAGCCGCCGGGTTTTAAACAATCATTAAGCTCCCTACTCGCTTCCCCGCTGCCTGACAGCGGGATTCTCCGCTCCCCCCACCGCCTCCCCACCCGATCCTAAGTTAGGACCGGGCGGGGAGTGCAGCACCAGTGAGCGGGGAGCGCAGGAGCCGAGCGGAGAAGCTGGCGTTGAGAAGACTTCACCGCCGGCTTTCCCTGTTTGTGCTGCACTCCCCGCTCACTGATGCCCTCTCCCTGTTGCCTGGTGCTTCGCTCCCCATCTGGTCCTAACTTAGGATCAGGTGGGGAGGGGGCATCAGTGGGCGGGAAGGAGGCATCAGTGAGTGGGGAGTGCAGCACAGACCGGGAAAGCTGGCGGTGAAGTTTCACTGCCGGCTTCCCCGCCTGTAGTTTCAAATGAACAGCTGATTCAAGTCAGCTGTTTATTTGAAGTAGCGCAGTGCTGGCAGGGTTCATGTGAGTTCATGCTTGCCTGCATGAACTTACATGAACTTTCCCACGGGTGCACAGCTCTGCTACATCTCTGGTGGAGGTTCTCTACCAGAGATGTAGCAGAGCTAAAGAAGAACCCTGGATTGGACTACGTCGCACAGAAGAGGACTTATAATAAAGATGGAGTCTCTTAGTGTCTTTTTTGTTTTATTTCTAATAAAATATTTTTTCTCTGTGTTGTGTTTTTATTTAAACAATTTAATAGAAATTCATGGCGGTCGTGTCTAATATTAGTGTGACCCCATGAATTTCGGGCTTAGGGCCAGCGGATAACAAAAAGCTGGCCCTAACCCCTTTATTACCCAGTGAGACACCGCACAATGGCCCTGGAAGAGTTGGGTTCAGTGCCAGAACATGGCTCTCCAATGAACGCGCCATTTTCTGGAGCAGCTGCGGGGTGCCATTCACAGCAGGTGGTGCCCAGAAGGCTTGGGCCTTCCTGCGCTGCGGATTCCAGTCCCCAGCTGCCTAGCTGTACCTGGCTGAACATAGAAATAGTGTGGAGCCCATGCATTTTTTTTTATTATTTCATGAAATTCATGAAATAATAAAAAAATAAGGGCTTCCCGATATTTCTGTGTCCAGGCAGGTACAAATAGTCAGCTGGGGGTTGGGGCAGACCGTTGCCGCCTGCTGTATCCAGCTGGCATACAAAAAGACGGCGAAGACTATGTCAACATTTTTCTGACAAATCCATTAAATAATCCTATAAAAAGGGACTGCATCTTTATTAACCCATCGACCATGGTCGAGGGGTTAATATAGATGCAGTCCCTTTCATTCATATTGTTTTTTGGATTTTTCAGAAAAACATTTGACGTGGGCTTCGCCGTATTTTTGTGTCCAGCTGGGTACAGCAGGCAGCGACGGTCTGCCCCCAACCCCCAGGTGCCTATTTGTACCTGCCTGGAAACAGAAATAGAAGGAAGCCCTTATTTTTTATTATTTCATGAATTTCATGAAATAATAAAAAAAAAATGCGTGGGGCTCCGCGCTATTTCTATGTCCAGCCAGATACAACTAGGCAGCCGGGGGCTGGAATCCGCAGCGCAGGGAGGCCCAAGCTTTCTGGGCACCCCCCGCTGTGAATGGCAGCACACAGCCACCCCAGAAAATGGCGCGGTCAGAGAAGCGCCATCCCCTGGCGCTGTATCCAGCTTATCCAGGGCCATGGTGCCAGGTGGCTCACTGGGTAATAAATGGGTTAGGGCCAGCTTTGTGCTATCAGCTGACCCTAAGCCCGAAATTCATGGGGTCACTCTAATATTAGACATGACCCCCATGAATTTCCAGTTAATTTTTTTTAAACAAAACACAACACACTGAAAAAATATTTTATTAGAAATAAAACAAAAAAAGACACTTAGAGACTGCATCTTTAATTATTAAAAAATCCTCTTCCATCCGACGTAGTCCCAAAACGCTATCTCCACACTGCTACATCGCTCTGCATAGACACACATGTCTATACAGAGCAAAAGCAGGCACAGAACTGACTGTCACAGTCAGGGTTCACCTCAGGTCATAGCTCAGGCTATATGTGTGAAAACAATTATGAGCGCACTCCTCTTTTTATATAGTGGGTGCTAGCTTCAGAAATACATGTAATTATTAAACCAATAAATCCACTGCACACCACAAAACCTGGAATTGCCAAAATGGCTGTGTGAATATATTTCATCTTATGTATAGGAATCTAAGAAATATTAATAAGATATCAAAAGCTGTCCCTGGTCTAAAAGGAAAATACGTGAAAGCATTAGTTTGATTCCATAGCTATGATATCATAAGCCCAGAAGCTATTTACAGAGCTCTCTCACCTGTTCTGGGTCCTATCTCACCCTCTGGACTGCAACTGTGAAATGTGGAATGGGAAAATGCCCTAATGTAATTAAAATCGTGCATCTTAAAGGGGATGTACTAAGACACTAGGTGTAACCCTGCCTTTAAAGGGTAAAGGTGAGAGTGTGAATGTTCTCCTAGCCATACTGGGTGGGGTGCAGCTCAAATAACATTATATATGTGTGAAAACAATTATGAGCGCACTCCTCTTTTTATATAGTGGGTGCTAGCTTCAGAAATACATGTAATTATTAAACCAATAAATCCACTGCACACCACAAAACCTGGAATTGCCAAAATGGCTGTGTGAATATATTTCATCTTATGTATAGGAATCTAAGAAATATTAATAAGATATCAAAAGCTGTCCCTGGTCTAAAAGGAAAATACGTGAAAGCATTAGTTTGATTCCATAGCTATGATATCATAAGCCCAGAAGCTATTTACAGAGCTCTCTCACCTGTTCTGGGTCCTATCTCGACCCTCTGGACTGCAACTGTGAAATGTGGAATGGGAAAATGCCCTAATGTAATTAAAATCGTGCATCTTAAAGGGGATGTACTAAGACACTAGGGTAACCCTGCCTTTAAAGGGTAAAGGTGAGAGTGTGAATGTTCTCCTAGCCATACTGGGTGGGGTGCAGCTCAAATAACATTATATATGTGTGAAAACAATTATGAGCGCACTCCTCTTTTTATATAGTGGGTGCTAGCTTCAGAAATACATGTAATTATTAAACCAATAAATCCACTGCACACCACAAAACCTGGAATTGCCAAAATGGCTGTGTGAATATATTTCATCTTATGTATAGGAATCTAAGAAATATTAATAAGATATCAAAAGCTGTCCCTGGTCTAAAAGGAAAATACGTGAAAGCATTAGTTTGATTCCATAGCTATGATATCATAAGCCCAGAAGCTATTTACAGAGCTCTCTCACCTGTTCTGGGTCCTATCTCACCCTCTGGACTGCAACTGTGAAATGTGGAATGGGAAAATGCCCTAATGTAATTAAAATCGTGCATCTTAAAGGGGATGTACTAAGACACTAGGTGTAACCCTGCCTTTAAAGGGTAAAGGTGAGAGTGTGAATGTTCTTCTAGCCATACTGGGTGGGGTGCAGCTCAAATAACATTATATATGTGTGAAAACAATTATGAGCGCACTCCTCTTTTTATATAGTGGGTGCTAGCTTCAGAAATACATGTAATTATTAAACCAATAAATCCACTGCACACCACAAAACCTGGAATTGCCAAAATGGCTGTGTGAATATATTTCATCTTATGTATAGGAATCTAAGAAATATTAATAAGATATCAAAAGCTGTCCCTGGTCTAAAAGGAAAATACGTGAAAGCATTAGTTTGATTCCATAGCTATGATATCATAAGCCCAGAAGCTATTTACAGAGCTCTCTCACCTGTTCTGGGTCCTATCTCACCCTCTGGACTGCAACTGTGAAATGTGGAATGGGAAAATGCCCTAATGTAATTAAAATCGTGCATCTTAAAGGATGTACTAAGACACTTGTACCCTGCCTTTAAAGGGTAAAGGTGAGATAGGAATGTTCCCTAGCCATACAGGTGGGGTGCAGTCAAATAACTTTATATGGTGAAACAATTATGACGCTATCCTCTTTTTTCATATGTCTAGCTTCAGAAACATTTGAATTATTAAACCAATAAATTCCATGCACACCACAAAACTGGAATTGCAAAATGCTGTGTGAATTATTTTCATCTTATGTTAGGAATCTAGAAATATTATATAGTATATCAAAAGCTGTCCCTGGTCTAAAAGGAAAATACGTGAAAGCATTAGTTTGATTCCATAGCTATGATATCATAAGCCCAGAAGCTATTTACAGAGCTCTCTCACCTGTTCTGGGTCCTATCTCACCCTCTGGACTGCAACTGTGAAATGTGGAATGGGAAAATGCCTAATGTAATTAAAATCGTGCATCTTAAAGTTAGGGCATTTTCCCATTCCACATTTCACAGTTGCAGTCCAGAGGGTGAGATAGGACCCAGAACAGGTGAGAGAGCTCTGTAAATAGTTTCTGGGCTTATGATATCATAGCTATGGAATCAAACTAATGCTTTCACGTATTTTCCTTTCTAGACCAGGGACAGCTTTTGATATCTTATTAATATTTCTTAGATTCCTATACATAAGATGAAATATATTCACACAGCCATTTGGCAATTCCAGGTTTTGTGGTGTGCAGTGGATTTATTGGTTTAATAATTACATGTATTTCTGAAGCTAGCACCCACTATATAAAAAGAGGAGTGCGCTCATAATTGTTTTCACACATATATAATGTTATTTGAGCTGCACCCCACCCAGTATGGCTAGGAGAACATTCACACTCTCACCTTTACCCTTTAAAGGCAGGGTTACACCTAGTGTCTTAGTACATCCCCTTTAAGATGCACGATTTTAATTACATTAGGGCATTTTCCCATTCCACATTTCACAGTTGCAGTCCAGAGGGTGAGATAGGACCCAGAACAGGTGAGAGAGCTCTGTAAATAGCTTCTGGGCTTATGATATCATAGCTATGGAATCAAACTAATGCTTTCACGTATTTTCCTTTTAGACCAGGGACAGCTTTTGATATCTTATTAATATTTCTTAGATTCCTATACATAAGATGAAATATATTCACACAGCCATTTTGGCAATTCCAGGTTTTGTGGTGTGCAGTGGATTTATTGGTTTAATAATTACATGTATTTCTGAAGCTAGCACCCACTATATAAATAGAGGAGTGCGCTCATAATTGTTTTCACACATATATAATGTTATTTGAGCTGCACCCCACCCAGTATGGCTAGAAGAACATTCACACTCTCACCTTTACCCTTTAAAGGCAGGGTTACGCCTAGTGTCTTAGTACATCCCCTTTAAGATGCACGATTTTAATTACATTAGGGCATTTTCCCATTCCACATTTCACAGTTGCAGTCCAGAGGGTGAGATAGGACCCAGAACAGGTGAGAGAGCTCTGTAAATAGCTTCTGGGCTTATGATATCATAGCTATGGAATCAAACTAATGCTTTCACGTATTTTCCTTTTAGACCAGGGACAGCTTTTGATATCTTATTAATATTTCTTAGATTCCTATACATAAGATGAAATATATTCACACAGCCATTTTGGCAATTCCAGGTTTTGTGGTGTGCAGTGGATTTATTGGTTTAATAGCTCAGGCTATGACCGCGGGTGAACCCTGCTGTCATAGCCGAACTATGCCGCCGGGCACCGGATACTGCCAAGTGCCGGCAGAGCGGTGAATAAACCGGTGGTTAATGACTCCCGGTTTATTCACTGCTCTGCCGGCGCTCAGCAATCTCCGCTGACGTCGGCAGTCTTGGGGCTATGACAGTAGGGTTCACCTGTGTCTATGCAGAGCGATATAGCAGTGCTTACATTGCGTTTATGGACTACGTAGTACGGAAGAGGATTTTTTTTTAATAAAGATGGAGTTAATAAATGTCTTTTTTGTTTTATTTGAAATAAAAAAAAAATTTCTCTGTGTTGCTTTTTTTACAGAATTTACTAGAAATTCATGGCGGTCATGTCTACTATTGGTGTGACTGCCATGAATTTAGGGCTTAGGGCCAGCTGATAATACAAAGCTGGCCCTAACCCCTTTATTACCCAGTGAGCCACCGCACCAGGTCCCTGGAAGAGTTGGGTTCAGCGCATGAAGATGGCACTTTAATGAACGCGCCATCTTCTGGGGTGGCTGCGGGCTGCCATTCATAGCGGCGGTGCCCAGAAAGCTTGGACCTCCCTGCGCTGCAGATTCCAGCCCCCAGCTGCCTAGCTGTACCTGGCTGGACATAGAAATAGCGCGAAGCCCCACGCATTTTTTTTTAATTATTTCATGAAATTCATGAAATAATAAAAAAAAGGGGGCTCCCCTATATTGTTGTGTCCAGCCAGGTTCAAATAGGCACCTGGGGGTTGGTGGCAGCCTGTCGCTGGCTGCTGTATCCGGCTGGATACAAAAATACGGTGAAGCCCACATCACATTTTTTTTCTGAAAAATCAAAAAAACAATATGAATGAAAGGGACTGCATCTTTATTAACCCCTCGACCATGGTCGAGGGGTTAATAAAGATGCAGTCCCATTTGATAGGATTGTTTAATGGATTTTTCAGAAAAATTTTGACGTGGGCTTCCCATATTTTTGTATGTCAGCCGGATACAGCAGGCGGCAACTGTCTGCCCCCAACCCCCAGCTGACTATTTGTACCTGCCTGGACACAGAAATATCGGGAAGCCCTTATTTTTTTTATTATTTCATGAATTTCATGAAATAATAAAAAAAAATGTGTAGGGCTCCGCGCAATTTCTATGTCCAGCCAGGTACAGCTAGGCAGCTGGGGGCTGGAAATCCCCAGTGCAGGGAGGCCCAAGCCTTCTGGGCACCCCCCGCTCTGAATGGCAGCCTACAGGCGCCCCAGAAAATGGCATGTTAATTGAAGTGCCATGTTCTGGCGCTGAACCCAACTCTTCCAAGGCCCTGGTGCGGTGGTTCACTGGGCAATAAAGGGGTTAGGGACAGCTTTTGTTATCGGCTGGCCATAAGCCCGAAATTCATGGGGTCACGCTAATATTAGACATGACCGCCATGAATTTCTAGTGAATTTTTTACAAAAAAAACACAACACAGAGAAAAAATATTTCATTAGAAATAAAACAAAAAAGACACTAAGAGACTCCATCTTTATTATAAATCCTCTTCCGTCTGACGTAGTCCAATCCAGGGTTCTTCTTTAGCTCTGCTACATCTCTGTTAGCGAACCTCTACCAAAGATGTAACAGAGCTGTGCACCCATGGGAAAGTTCATGTGAGTTCAAGTTCATGCAGGCAAGCATGAACTCACATGAACCCTGCCAGCACTGCGCTACTTCAAATGAACAGCTGACCTAAATCAGCTGTTCATTTGAAACTACAGGCGGGAAAGCCGGCAGTAAGACTTCACCGCCGGCATTCCCAGTCTGTGCTGCGCTCCACGCTCACTGATTCCTCCTCCCCGCTCACTGATGCCCCTCACCTGATCCTAAGTTAGGACCGGGTTGGGAGCGAAGCATGAGGCAGCAGGGAGGAGGCATCAGTGAGCGAGGAGCGCAGCACAGACAGGGAAAGCCGGCGGTGAAGTCTTCTCACCGCCAGCTTCTCCGCCCGGCTCCTGTGCTCCCCGCTCACTGGTGCTGCACTGCCCGCCCGGTCCTAACTTAGGATCGGGTGGGGAGGCAGCAGAGGGAGCGGAGGATCCCACTGTCAGGCTGCGGGGAAGCGAGTAGGGAGCATAATAATTGTTTAAAACCCGGCGGCTTTTTACCGCCAGCTTTTAAACAGTCATGTGGCCATTGCAGTCTTTTCCTCTGCTGCCTGACCTCTTTATAGGGTCTGGCAGCTAAGGAATTACTCGCATTTCCCATTGACTTACATTGTACTCGTTACTTTGCAAGTAATCGCAAGGATACTCGCAGAGTAACGAGTAGCCCGAGTACCGTACTATTTGGCGAGTACCGAATAGTAACGAGTATACTCGCTCATTCCTATGTGCATTGTGTTTCCAAAAATTAGCCCTATGGGATGCATCATGGTTCACGCAAGAAGCCACCAATCACAAGGGCCTCCGCACAATGTGCATAGGGTTTGTAAAAATTAGCCCTATGGGCTGAGTCATGGCTGATAAAGAACCACCAAACCCATGACAACTGCCTCCAATCACAATTAGTAATTAGGGCTGGAGTAGGAATACTGTCGTTGTTTGTCCACCGCACAATGTGCATAGGGTTTGTAAAAATTTGCCCTATGGGGTGAGTAATAGTTGGCTTTATTTCTTCCCTTAATAATAACAACTTTAATATCATCCTAACCTCAAAAGTAGCTCCATCTGTTGGCTTTTAGGATTTACAACTTATGATACAGGACAATTGAGTGAGATTACAATTATTTCACAAAGCAACTGCTATGAATAGGATCTAAGACATTAGTAGTTTCCACCCGCTACATCTGAAAAAGGGTATACAATATGGACAGTTTATCTGCGTCAAAAGGAACTGCTCTAATCTATCTGACTTTTATACACAGGCTGACAGATTGGTGACCAGATTTCGTGACAGGAGATAATCAAGAAGGATCATACAAGATGAACTAGAGCATACCACACAGCTGGATAGAAAAATACTACTTCATCCAAACCAAAAAAATTATTTGAACCTCCCACTCCCGGCTCCAAGACTTTTCCTAAGCTGTACCTATTCTCTAGAATACTCTACCCCAACAAATAAGGTCTATCCGCAACTTACATAGTTTCAGGTGCTCCCTAAAAACACATCTTTTTAGGGCAGCCTATCATGATCCCTAGTCAAAGTCTTTTAGACATAGCCTATCTGCTCCAGCAGGCTCAAATGCATAACAAATAATGGTTGGTGGCCACTAATGCTGCTCTCATCTATTCCCTATTTCTTCAAGATGGCTGGACCATCATTGTAAAGAAGCCCTTGTACTTTGTGTCACCACCACCTCATTGTAGATTGTAAGCTCCTACGAGCAGGACTGTCATTATTTTGCTTTAATTACTGTATTTTCTGATAACTGTTACTTATGACTGTTTGAATATGAACCTTAAGAATTGTGAAGTGCTGCGGAATATGTTGGCACTATATAAATAAAGATTATTATTATTATACATCAATTGCCAGACTGAAAACATTATTTATGCAATGGTGTGTCCGTGCCCACTAATCTATGTGGGGCAGACCTCGCAGGAACTGCGAGAAAGAAGTCAACACTCAGGGAGAAGTCATTATTATGGGGGACTTCAACTACCCTGAAATACATTGGGGATCAGAAACCTGCAGTTCCAGCAAAGGTAATAAGTTTTTGAAAACTATGAGAGACAATTACCTTTCACAACTGGTTCAGGACCCAACAAGAAGGGGGGCACTGCTGGACCTAATATTAACCAACAGGCCGGACCGCATATCAAATATACGGGTTGGAGGTCACTTGGGTAAATAGTGATCATAACTTAATAAGCTTTCAAGTATCCTTTACTAAGATGTGTAGTAGAGGGGCTGCTACAAGGACACTAAACTTCAGGAAGGCAAATTTCCAACGGTTGAGAGATGATCTTAGTGCAATAAACTGGGACGATGTCCTGAGACATAAAAGTACACAAAGCAAATGGGAGATGTTTATTAGCATCCTGAATAGGACCTGTGCACAATATATACCCTATGGGAATAAGCATGCTAGAAATAGGAGGAAACCACTATGGCTAAATAAAGCGGTAAGAGGTGCAATATGTGACAAAAAGAAAGCATTTAGGGAATTAAAGCAAGTAGGTAGTGATGAGGCATTAAGTAAATACAGAAAATTAAATAACATTTGTAAAAAGCAAATCAAGGCAGCAAAGATTGAGACAGAGAGACTCATTGCCAGAGAAAGTAAAAAGAATCCCAAAATATTTTTTAACTACATAAATAGTAAGAAACTGAAAAATGATGGTGTTGGCCCCTTTAAAAATAGTCTGGGTGAAATGGTGGATGAGGATGAGGAAAAAGCCAATATGCTAAATGACTTTTTTTCAACAGTATTTACACAAGAAAATCCCATGACAGACAATATGATCAGTGATAACAAAAATTCTCAATTAAATGTCACCTCCTTAAACCAAGAGGAAGTACGGCATCGTCTAAAAATCACTAAAATTGACAAATCCCCGGGCCCGGATGGGATACACCCCAGAGTGCTGCAGGAATTAAGTACTGTCATAGATAGACCATTATTTTTAATATTTAAAGATTCTATAATAACAGGGTCTGTACCACAGGACTGGCGTATAGCAAATGTGGTGCCAATACTCAAAAAGGGGATAAAAACTGAACTTGGAAATTATAGGCCAGTAAGCTTAACCTCTACTGTGGGTAAAATCCTAGAGGGATTTCTAAGAGATGCTATACTGGAGTATCTAAAGAAAAATAACCTCATGACCCATTATCAACATGGTTTTACGAGGGACCGTTCCTGTCAAACTAATCTGATAAGCTTCTATGAAGAAGTAAGTTCTGGACTGGACCAAAGAAATGCAGTGGATGTGGTGTATATGGACTTTTCAAAAGCTTTTGATACGGTGCCACACAAAAGGTTGATACATAAAATGAGGGCAATGGGGATAGGGGAAAATATGTGTAAGTGGGTTAAAAATGGGCTTAGTGATAGGAAACAAAGGGTGGTTATTAATGGAACACTCTCAGAATGGGTCACAGTTAACAGTGGGGTACCACAGGGTCAGTGTTGGGCCCGCTTCTATTTAATATATTTATTAATGACCTTGTAGGGGGCATACAGAGTAGAATTTCAATATTTGCAGATGACACTAAACTCTGCAGGGTAATCAATACAGAGGAGGACAATTTTATATTACAGGAGGATTTATGTAAACTAGAAGCTTGGGCTGCTAAATGGCAAATGAACTTTAATGGGGATAAATGTAAAGTCATGCACTTGGGCAGAGGAAACAAAAGGTATAATTATGTGCTTAATTGTAAAACACTGGGCAAAACTGTCACTGAAAAAGACCTGGGTGTATGGGTAGATGACAAACTCACATTTAGTGGCCAGTGTCAGGCAGCTCCTGCAAAGGCAAATAAAATAATGGGATGCATTAAAAGAGGCATAGATGCTCATGAGGAGAACATAATTTTACCTATATACAAGTCACTAGTGCGACCACACTTAGAATACTGTGTACAATTCTGGTCTCCGGTGTATAAGAAATACATAGCTGAACTAGAGCGGGTCCAGAGAAGAGCGACAAAAGTCATTAGAGGATTAAGCGGTCTGCAATACCAAGACAGGTTATTAAACTTGGGGTTATTTAGCTTGGAAAAACGAAGGCTTAGGGGTGATCTTATAATAATCCAAGTATAGAAAACAAATAGGCGGCACTCATCGTATGTTCATAGGTGCTTTCTTTATTGAAGAGGTGCGGGGAGGGGGTGCATGAAGGTACAGACAACAAGTCCTGTTTCGCGGTTTATCCGCTTCTACAGGTCTCTTGAGACCTGTAGAAGCGGATAATCCGCGAAACAGGACCTGT
>JARQOC010000010.1:140864902-140891778 GCA_033576535.1 Allobates femoralis
TGGCTGACTCTCAGTCTGACGGACATGTTGAAGCTGGGATTCAGCTACTGGCCTCTGCTGCTCACTAATTCTCGCCAACATATGATAGGTCGAGTTCCACTGCGTGGGCAGGTCGCAAATGATTCAGAGACTTGGCAAATTCAAGCACTATTGCAGCGCTGTAAGAGCAGAAAAAGCGATAGAGAAATGGCGGAAATTTGCATTAATACGGCACACCTTATCGAGTAGGTACGGCAAGTCAGGGTAAGTGTTACATATGGCTGTCTTATGCTCATGAGTGCTGCTGTTGCTGTTGTTGAATTGAACTTTTTTTCCCTATTCAGTGTGCGGCTCTGCAGGTGAGGTTACTGCAGGTGTGTGTGATGGATATTACTCATGCTTAGGTGAGCTGAGGGGTGTGCCTGGGTAGGTTGCTCCCCACCCCTCGGCCATTAATGGGTCAGCTCACATCCACCTGATGTCACTGATTCAATTCACTTCTGCTCTGAGACCTGTGGAGTGCAGACGCTGATCCGAAGCTGCTGTTTTTCTTTCCTTTGGAGGATGCTGGGTTCTGTAGTCTGTGGGTGAAAGTAGGGGCTTATGCCTAGGGCTTCTCAGGAGCTTTAGGACTTAGGCTGGTGGCTCGGACCTCCTTACCTTTAGAGGTACCTCCAAGATCAGGGCGAGCCAGGGATCCCAGTATCAGGGCCAGAGAAGGCTCCCCTGAACCCTCCAACTCCTTGCTACCCTGGCCTCCCAAGGGGACAGTAAGTTTTCAAAAATTTCTAAACAACTAGGTTCAGTACGTGAGCCATGCATGGCATGTGTAGCAGCTTGCCAACCTTTAAAGCCACCACCAGGTTACGCTCATTATCACAGACGACCAGACCAGATTGAGGGTGCACAGGGAGAGCCACTGATCGGTCTGTTGTTATAAAGCTTGCTATCGCTCTGCTGCAGTGTTTGGTTTCTGACCTAAACATATTAGCTTCAGCAGAGTGTGCTGCCGCTTTGCAGATGCGCTGCTGCACAGGTCTCAGCTTGGCAGTGATGAGGAGGGTAATTCAGCAGTGGATGAGGAGCAGGAGGAGGAAAGAGAGGAAATTAAATACGAAGAGGCGGAAACCCTGACAGAAGTTAGGTCCACTATTATTGGTTTATGTAGGATGTGTGACGTTCCACTTTTGCGCCTTTGTCCCACCCTCCATCAGGTTCACCCAGTGTGTTATGACAGAAATGTACCCTGTCCACAACAACTTGTCCAGGTGTCTGTCATTCGGTGCACCCTCTCATTACAGCATTGTGAGCGCACGGTTCAGATTGTTTAACATGTGCTTGTATAATGCAGGGATGGTACACAGGCAAAATGTGGCGGCTAGGAACACTGTATCGTGGGGCGCCACAGCCAAGAGATTAAGGAAAGACTGTGTTCCACAAGCCTAAACCGCAACATCTCCATGGCTAGCAATTTGGCAATGTGCGAGTTCACTATTTCTGCCTATGGGTGCATGGCTGGGTATTTATGCTTTCTTTATAAGCTCTCAGGCATGGACAACTGGATGCTTTGATGGGACAAGGAAGTGGATTTGGTTGATATTTCTTTTGTGTGAGCACCGCAGCTTTTGAGGAGGATGTGTCAGTGCCTGCTTCTGAAAGACATGGCTCAGGCGATATGGCAGTAGTTTGACTCACAGACACAGATTTTGTACTCTGGTGTTCCCCCACCTACTGAGGTGCTTGGCTGCCATGTGGTTTTGCATACTGGTGGTGCTCAGGTTGCCTTTAAAATGATTTTCTCTGGTGGACTTTCAGAAAAAACTTCCACACAGCAGTTGAGCACCCCTTGCCCTGACTTGGGGCACAGCGTGGGTGGTCTTGGGAACAGTTGAGCCAGTTCTCACTCTGGGCCAATCCCTTGGTGCCTGTGTTGGTGCTACATATCCATCTTCCTCTGTGTTGCTTTGGTAGTTCTGCATTTCAACAGTCCAGGTCGTATTAGTGGACTCATCATCGATCACCACATCTTCCATCTCATTCTCCTTCCCAGTTAAAACTATAGGCTGACCTGATGGCAACTGTGTCTCATCATCATCGACCTCCACCTTGGGAGACAGTAAATGACATTCCCAAGTAGCTTTCTTCTGGCCCTAGGTCCTTAAATAATTGAGCATCAACGCATGCCACCTCCTCATGTCCCTCTTCAATGATATCAAAAAACATAATCACACCTGAACCCCAAGCAGAGTTTGGAAGCTATACAAGTAAGTTTCTATACAGGTACCAAAATGATAAGGTTCCAGTTATAGAACCGAAAAATCATACATAAAAAATTGTTCTAATCAGCATTACAGCATCGGATAACCTCGATGTTGGTATACCCTGGGTTGAAGCCAATTCTCCAAACCAACGTATAGGACATAGGCATTTCCTCTAGAAGGTAAGAACTAATAACCCAAAACAAAGGTCAGCAGACCCTACAGTAGGAACAAACATAAACAAACACTGCATTTCGTTACTTTTATAGGTCCTCCACAAATCATCATCACCCCAGACAGAAAAGCAAAAAAGGATACAAAATTGGGACAAAACTAGGCACAAGCATTGAAGAAGCTACCCCTGCAAGAGTGATACGATACTCATTCTTTATCAGAAGTCACCAGATTTTTAAGAAACCCCATTGAAGGGATTTGATGCATTACAACAATCATGTATGTACGTTAATGCAGAGGTCCCCAACTCCAGGCCTCAAGCCACCAACAGTGCATGTTTTCAGGATCTCCTTAGTATTGCACAGGGCTTGGAATCATTACCTGTGCAGATGATCACATTAGCACCTGTGCAATATTAAGGAAATACTGAAAACCTGCACTGTTGGCGGGCCTTGAGGCCTGGAGTTGGGGACCTCTGCGTTAATGTACCTCAGATCACCCTCAGAGCACCACTTATATGGGAGGGTCCGAATTTTATACCATTTTTAAACTTTAATATATTTTTATTTTAACCTTTGTTTTTAGTGTATAGAGATTATAGTATGCATACTCATAAGTTGTGATACACGAATTGTGTCAATAAACATCCCAAAGAAGGGTTAAATGTAAGTATCGGTTACATTTTTCATTGGAAGCAATAATCTAATAGAGTTAGTGCTCAGCCCACACGTTATAATCCTTTAGGGAACTTGAACTTGTGATCACTGCTGTTATTGAACAAAAAAAAGATTAATTTTTAAAATGTAGATTTTTGTGTACTCACTGTAAAATCTCTTTCTCTGAGCCATCATTGGGGGACACAGGATACCATGGGTGTGTGTTTGCTGCCACTAGGAGGTAACACTAATGGTACCTTTACACGCCGCTACAGAAGGTTGGAAACAACCGGGTGTCTCACGTGCACGAGCACGTTCGAACGGTTGCAAACGGTACCCGATACTGCCTTTACATGCTGCTACAAGGTGCTCCACAGAAGGTTTAATCTATCTCTGGATGCACCGCCGGGTGCTCAAGTTACCTTCTGTAGAGCACCTTACCTCATTTACACGCCGCTACAGAAGGTAATATGGGAGGACCTGGGGCAGCAGGGACAACACATAGGCGTGCCAGAATTGTGGATTACGAGACGCTCGTACGATGATTGGACTGCAATAGCATCATGATTGGCCAGCCAGCGCAGGAAGGCTGGCCAATACATGATGCTATTGCAATTGTGTAGTGTAACTTGTCAGCTCCTTAAATATGCCGCTCTATGCAGCGACAACCAATCGTAACGCAGGGCTTCCACCAATGATCGCTGAAGGGGGGCGTTTTCCCGGAGGCTGTGTCACGCACCAGGGAGTTAACTAGGTGGTGAAAAAAACCTTACCGTACCTTATTTAGACGCCGCTACCATCGGGTTGAAACCAACCTGTTTTAGAGCACTGCTCTGAAACAGGTGCCGAAAGTGACGGGTGGCAACAAGCTAGTTTACACGCCACTACCTCGGGTTGATTTGACTGGTGCAAGATACATTTGTCTCCGATACCCGGTTGTTTCCAACCTTCTGCAGCGGCGTGTAAAGGTACCATAAGCCAATTAATGAAACAAAAGAGTTAACTCCTCCCAGTACTATACACCCCAGTCCGGAGGGCAGCCAGCCAGTTAGTGCAAAAGCAGTAGGAGAAGCCATTGAGATAAACAGAGAATGATAAAGCAGAAAATATATACCTGTAAGAAGGGCGGGTGCTGTGTCTCCCAATGATGTCTCAGAAAAGATTTTACGGTGAGTACACAAAAATCTACTTTTCTCTATCGCCTCATTGGGGGACACAGGATACCATGGGATGTCCTAAAGCAGTCCCCAAGGGTGGGGAGAAAACAAGACTATAAGAGGAAGGAAAGCAGAAGCTGGAACCTCAGGAGAGGAAGCCGCTGTCCATAGACAAAAGCATTCCCATTATCAAAGACTGGAACAACCAGAGAAACAAAGGTGTCAACCAGAGAAAAAAGGCGTTAAGAGCATACTATAAGCGGGCAAGGGATAGGAGAGAGCCCGAAGTGTAATTATACACGTAGGGAAACGTGGATACGTAACTCTTTTGTTCATGTATCTTGAACCTAGGGGATTTTATTGTCTGAGATGGAAATTTTCCGTTCAGAGTAAATGAAGCAAGGTGAGTAGAACGAACTTCATGTTTCTGAAAATAGATTTGTGAAAAAGACTGGTTTCCGAAAGAGAAAGGTAATCTGGGCACAGTCCACATTCGGAAGCTCCGCTTCACCATGGCCGCCCCGGCACTAACTGATCAGAACGGACCTGAAGAGGAAATAAGGAGCTGACGGCTCACTTCAGACTGAGTTAGGGAGGAACATGCCCTACCATAGAGGGAGCAAAGAACCTGTTGGACAGGAAGGTATGTTACCAGAAGGGGAGAAAAAAACTAAAAATGAGAAACTAATATGTAGTGTGACACTAGAACCGGGACAAAGGAGACATGTCACCAGGGAAGTCTGCCCCTGGGGTTCTGAGGAAGATCTGCCTAAAGGGGAAAAAAGGAAAAAACCTTATGAATAGCTATAACTCTTCGGGGGTCAGGAGAAAAAGCGGTCCAAGAGACCTGAAAATTTCCTTGGTTCCCCGCTAAGCGGGTAGCCCACTAAAGATGAGATGGTTGTGAATGGTGAAACCAGGTAGAACTGAGCTTCGGACGCTCCTTAAGAAAAGTTGAAATGTAGGGAGTACCTGCAAACGTTACCGAACCATAGAGTAGGGTCTCTGCATAGTCTTACAGATGGTAGTGTCTTGTAGACAGAGAGATAAAGATTTTAGTTCCCTGTAAACAGAGGAATAAGCAATCTACTTGAAGGAAAGAGGGGAACAGAAAGGGCTCAGGGGTCCCCTGGGGAGGTGGATAGCAAAGATGGCCACCAGGTCTGACAGTGGAACAGGGGAAAAAGGTGCTACCACAGATGGGCTGATGGGCGGGTTTATGTGGGCATAAGAAATCTGAAACATCATTCTCTGGCCCAGAGACACGCGCAACATCCAAAGATGTGTCGTGGGCAAGGGAGGGGGTCCTGTAAAGGACCATTAGGCTCTTGCCCATGTGGAAGCAGAGAGTTGTAGAGTGAACGGCCTTGTCTGAAAAAAATGGTGAGAAAAAACTCCGGAGGGCCCTGTTGATGACCTGAAAAGAACGTAGTAAGCGAAGAACAGTGTTGAGCTCTGTATGAACTCTGTACGAACTCGAGTAAATCATGCACGGGGGCCATGATAGCCATCATTGCATGTCCCAGGAATGGTACCTGTGTTGCCAAAGCATAAAGTGAAGCAAAGAGCACCTGCCTGGGGAGCCAGGCGGGACAGATGTAGAGGAGTAGACAACTCCCGGAAAAAGGACAGGTCCGTGTTCATAATCCTCAGTGCAACGGGCTGACCCAAGGAGGAATGGGCAGAAAATAGACAAGAGCCAATGTACGTACCGATCGACACAAACCACTGTAGTAAGGCTCTCTGAGTCCTAAGGTGCAAAGTACAAAGGCTGATCCTATGAACAATGAGAGTGAGGTCTCACCAGGAGGTCATGTGTGTCGACATGAGCCGTAAGACTGTGACCAATGGCGGTATGAACCGTTTAAGTGGTAACACCTAGGATATTCAAGAAATGACACCATGATTGACCAATGGAGAGGGCAGCCAGGTCTCATGAAAAAAAGCTTAAGCAGAGAACTTGAAGTAGCTCATGATGGAGATGACAGGGCTAAGAGTTTCCAGGGAGAAAAACAGTAAGGTCCGGGACCGTGACAGTCAAAGCGATCACATGCCTCGAATCACAAATAAGTTCCTCATGCTATGTCAGGTAGAGAACTAAAGCCCCACCTGACAAAGGACACTATTGAGCTGTCCTGCAACTTAGGAATAAAGTTGTTCTGTCATCATTAGAGATGTCCCACTTACCAAGCAGCGCATGAAGGAGCTGGAGCCAGGTAGGCTTGGGGAGGGAACTGGAAGAGATGAGATTACCTCATGTGTGGTCCTCAGAGTCCCTGATTGGACTGCGATTGCATCTGCATTGCCGCCCACGAGAGAACATGCTGACAGTGCTGTCACGTCTAGCTGGAGGTGGAGTGGTCTCAGGATGATGAGGTTGGAGTACTTAACTATGCTCTGTAAAAGAGGAGGGTAGAGAAAACAACAGACAGACGCGGGAACTGAAGTAGAGTCCTTGCTGACTATTTGGTGAGGCTATGAGAGCAGAGTCTAGCATGCAATGGGTATATGGGCTTATGCTTTATCAGGTAACAACGTATAGTTCAGTAACATATGGTATACGTATATGCACATAAGGAGTCCGCCATGGCAACTAGGGTAGGAAGTCTGCACCACTACACCTATTTAAATATTATGGTGGATAGGAATCCGATCAGCTGGACAGTGGGCAGATCCGACATACTGCATGCTATCAAGGAGGGGCCGACCCGGAGCAGAGGATGGGGCCTCCGTCATTGTGTTTGTCAATCAAATGAGAAGAAAATATAAGACTAAATGTCAGTACTGCTACGAACAGGATGTGGCATGTGGATTATGAGACCATTGAGAAGCGGGTCCTAGCACAGAATTCGCTGAAGTAGGCGACATTAGATACATGGCAGCTGGGATTCTAGTTCACCTACTAGAAGGTAGGAGCTAGAGCAGACAGACAGCTTATGGAAGTGATATGTTGTAAATACGAGAAAATAACCTTCCAAACATACAGATATAAAGTGCGTGGCATCTGAGTCATACTCACACATAACGTGGCTGATGTCAAACAAAAGATCTGCCTGCAGCTGTAGAAATTTGCCATTTATGAACTGTAGACATATACGTTGAAGAAGACTGCGTCTGGGCAGCAGAGTTCTGTTAAACAGGTTCCGGGGACATTGGTGCAGGCAAAGACATAATACAAAATGACGTAAGGTCCGGAGACAGCCGGGTAGTGGGTGGCTCCGTGGCCATAGTTGATTCCATTGTCACAGATAAAAAGCAGTATACTTAATGCCTGGAGATGCTGGGTAATAAGTAGGTACCGTGGTCCAATATTAAAGGCAAGACATATCACATGATGTCTGGAGACGGTGCACACTAGGAAGTTGGAAGGTGCCATGGGCAAAATTGTAGGTAAGGACACAATGCGTGAAGCCTGGAGACACTGCGCACTGGGAAGAGGACAGAACCCCTGGCTGTGGCTGTGGGTAATACAGAATACTTGATGTCTGGAGACGCTGTGCACTGGAAAGTGGACAGGGCTCCTGGCCGTAGATGCAGACAGAAGGCGTAAGATAAGATGTCTGGAGATGCTGTGCACTGGAGTGGACAGTGCTCCTGTCATAATTGCAGGCAGAGTACATAATACGTGATGTCTGGAGACGCTGTGCACTGGAGGGTGGACAGGGCTCCTGGCCATATTTGCAGACAGAATACATAATACGTGATGTGTGGAGGCGCCATGCACTGAAAGGTGGACAGGGCTCCTGGCCGTAGATGCAGACAGAAGACATAATATCTGGGGCTCTGGCCACTTGTTAGTGGACAGGTGCCGTGGTGTGGATGCCGTCAACAGACACAGGAGATGATTTCACACACTGTGCACATGCAGCAAACTCGAAAATAAACAGATTTGTTGTGTACTCAGTGTAGCATCATTTTCTGGCGGGTTGGGAGTACTCACTGCTGTGGTGCCAGCAAAGGGCCTCTGGCTTTTTGCAGGGGGTTCCCCCCTGTGCAAGAATAAAGAATAGTAGCAAATAGGAATGAGTCCAAATATTCTGCAGCTGTTGCAATAGTATTACAAGGGACTGCATTGCAAGGGGTTGCAGGCTGATGAGGATACAATATTGTGCAGCTGCAGCCCACACTGGTAATTGTTAGTCTTACCAGGGGTGATCCTGTGGCGCTAACGGAGGTCCCTGAGTGCTGAGGCTGTTCAGGCCCAAGAAGATGCTTCCGCACTGCAAAAGCGAAAGGGGAAAAAAAGAGGCGGGACCAGAAGGTGGGAGCACGATGTAGCGCGCTGTAGGGGGCCATGGGCTGCAGTGGGCCGGGTTTACGGCCTTTGATGTTATCGGGGGCGTGTTTACCGCCTTTCCTGTGACACCGCGTTATCAGAATGGGCGGGCCAGGGACAGAAGATGGGGAGGAAGGCTGCAGCCAGGGACTAAATTTTGGTCCGCGGCCGTCGCCGCGGTCACGCAATGCGGCAGGATCAGCCAGGTAACATGGGGGGAGCCCTCCGCCGGAGGTACCGATGGGCTACATGGGGGAGCTGGCGCTAGCGTAAGAGACCTCAGCTTGCTGCTGGTCGTCAGGCAGGGTGGATGTAGCTCAACCCAGTCGCCCTCTGTGGGAGGCTGGGGAGGAGGCTGGCCATAGTGGATGCCTGGTGCAGGATGAGCTGTAATCCCTGGATTCCGTGATGGGAGGTGGCATGGGTAAAGTGAAGGCTCATTGAAAGGTGTGTAAATCTGCGACCCAGGTTCCTGTGAGGGAGGCTGGAGAGAAGCAGCCATCCGTGTCCCAAATACTGTGCAGCCAGTGGAGGGTTCTATGATCTATGTTTTCAGTGAGCCAATTGCCATAAGGCTCCTGTGCTCCTGCGTCTCTGCGACCCAGGATCCTGAAGGACTGGGGAGAGGTTGTCAGCCATGTTCCTTCTAGGTAGTATGGGGTCTGCGCCAGGTGTGGAAGGGGATACGGGGAGGTGACACTCCGTGTGCCCGTTCTTTGGTGGTTGTGCGAGATCGGGTCCCCGAGGGGAGAAAAGACCATCACCCTTGAGAAAGTCCATTAAAAAAGGAAAAAAATAATTTGGCGCAGCCCTGTGAGATGGGAGTCGTCGCCCTCTAGGATCTTCATCTGTATCCAGAAAATCCAGTAAAAGTGAAAAAGAGAATGAATATTAAAGAATAAGGTAAAAGGCATGTGGGTCTGTAGACCACATGTGCCTCCTATGGACACTAAGCTAAAACTAGCTGGCTGTACCTCCGGACTGGGGGTGTATACTGCTGAGGAGGAGCTAACTCTTTTGTTTCATTAATTGGCTTAGTTTTGCCTCCTAGTGGCAGCAAGCATACACCCATGGTATCCTGTGTCCCCCAATGAGGTGATAGCCTTAGGGTAAATTCAATTTCTCTATGTTCACATGTTGCATTTTTTTCTGTGTTTTTTTTAAGTTTCATGCCAATTTAAAACAGCTTTTTATAGTCCAAGCAAAAGCTATGAGACTTCAGGAATCTCCTGCACTCGCATATTCAGAAAGTGAAGCAGATCCTATTCACTTATAGGCTCATACCTTAGGCTATGTGCACGCAATGCCTTTTTTGATCAGTTTTTGTCAGACTAGCAAAGTCTATAAGCTTTCTGAAATGCTGGGCCGACAGCTGCATTTTTTCCTGATCAAGTCTTGGAGCAAAAACCTGATAAGGAAAAGAAGTAGCATGTCAATTAATTGATTTGTTTTCTCAATAGACCCCATTCTATGAAAAATGCACTACTTAAAAACGCAGCAAAAATGCACCAAAAACAATATGTTTTTGGTGAGTTTTTGTAGGGAAAACCCAATAAGGTTTTGATGAAGAATTTTCCTGACCTGAAACTGATCACTTTTTTTGTGTGTGTGCATAGGGCACCTCTGTGATATTGGAGAGAGATGTAAGGTCCCGTCACACACTTCAACATCCGAGCGATCCGATCAACGATCCAACTTGACCTAGATCGCTTGAATGACGTTCAATGATCGTTAGTGAAATGTCACACATACAGATATCGTTAACGACACAGCAACGTTTCTACGACAAGCAAACGATACTTGTGGTCGTTATATTGTCTATGTCCTTCAGTTCAGAATAGGCGAAGTCGTTACCGACATCGTTATCGAGGTGTCAAACACACCCATTCTGCAGGTTGGATGAACGATCATCATCTGGTTTATGGTCCGGTTCACCAACCTGCGATGAACGATCTGCCTGATTATCGTTGATCGTTTGTACATGTCACACTGAACGACCTCGTTACGATGTCGTTAGAACGACTGAAAACCAGTGACGTTTCAACGATATCGTAGTGTGTGAAGGGGCCTTTAGATCTGTAGATTAGGTGACATCCTGTGTTTCCTCTCTCTTTCCTTTTCAGATGTGTATGTGTTGGGGTAAAAAAGGAAAAGGAGAAAAAGAATGTAGCAATCTACAACATAATCAATAACATTTATTATACAAGCATTTTATCAACTATTGATACATTTTCTGTAAGTTTACTTGCTCACACCTATGGTCTATAGACACTAAAGGCAAGGGGGGTACAAACATAAATATCTTTCCTTAAAGCATAACCTAAGTTTTTAAACGTTATTTTCTAACATACATGATCACTACATTTGCTATGATTGTGCTCTGTTCATATTAAGCCCATTTTCTTGACCTTGACAGCTAGAATTTGTCTAGACAATAAATCAACTAAAGAGACGAAAAAGAAAGCGATAAACCAGACTATAAATCTAAATTAAACCTATTATCAAAATGCTACTGACTAGTGATGAGCAAGTAGTACGATATTCGGGTTTGGATAACTCTAACCGAATACTTTGACCTGCCTGTGTATTCGGATCCGAGTGAGATCTCCATTGACTTGCACTGGATTAATTACTCTTTCAAAGTATTCTACTTACTTAGTAATGAGGAAGTAGAAACAGAATACAACTACTGACCCCATTCAAACCTCAGGGATGTTAATAAAAGTAGATAAACCTCTTGTATTTATGCAAAACGTACAAAATTCAGATGATTTTAAATAATAATCATACATAAACCTACCAAACACGGAGCATGTCAACAGGAGGGGTCAGGATGTGCCGAGACATATTGGAGAAGAAGAAAATACACGTTCTGCTGTCACCGACACTTGTTATTATGGGGAGGAGTTATTCTTCTCACAAGGTGGAAAAAGTTGATAAACTTGTTTGGTATAGAGTTTACTTAAAATGACTAATTGTTTAAAGGGAACCAGTCACATGAAAAATTGTTATTAACCTGCAGATATGTTGTTAATGTTCAGGCTAATATCGTTCTGAACCTGCTGGATGCCCCCTGCCTGGGGAAAATTAACTCAATTCCTCCACGTTTGGCTTCCAGTCATTGAGAAGGCACCAGTGTGGGAAGTGTCACTGGTCAGTGTTCAGTAGTAAGCGGCAGCTGTAACCGCACCCCCAGCACTCACTATTAGCATGCACCACCTCCACACTATGCATTGTCTATGGGATGGGACTGCAATCTGCTTATACCTCATGGCAAGTCCCTTTTTATTTGATAATGTGATGACGTATATAGTGATCAAAGCTCAATGCTCTTGTAGTTGGTTGACAATTTTGGGACCCACTGATAAACAGGGGCCCAACAAGGAATTCAACTGTTCATCTGATGATCACTCCAAGCCTGGGATATAGTAACAGAGCTGGTGCCCCATATTTACCATAGCATCTGAAATTGGGGTAATCTGGGATTAGAGATGAACGAACATTTGAAATTTGGGTTCGGTCATACATTTGACAAATAGATCGGCAAGCAGTTTGTCATACTGCTGGACCCTGTTCAGATCAATGGGGAGCAAAATCAAGGGCATATGAAACACCTTCAAAGGGGCCAAAAGCTGCCAAACACAGCTCAAATCATTTTACAGTGGAGCCTCACTGTTTTGGCACAGACATTATCTTCATACACTATTACTTAGCAAGCATCAGTGCCACTGCAACCCTCCTTCTGGACCTGCTCATGCACCTTATGGTACCCTTACACGCTAGGATATCGTTACCGATATCCTTAGAACGATCACGTGACAGTGATCGTTCCGACATCGTTAGTGCGTTGTCACACACAAGGATATCGTTTACGATATCCTATGCAGAAGGCACCAGTTAAATAAGAGGCAAGGACTAAACAATCTTTTAAAGCGGCAGGAATAGGAGATTTTTGAACGACATCGTTCATCATGGTGTCACACTGAACGATGTAGCTTCTTCAAGCAGCGTTAATTGAACAACGAACGATAGATTTGAGGTCTGGATCTCAAATCTTGGATTAACGATTCAACGATTTTTTCTTCCTATATCATTCATTTACACGCAAGGACGCACAAACGATATCTTTTAAATAGGGATGGGCGAGTCTACTCGCTAGGACTCGTTACTCTGTGAGTAGTAAGGGACTCGCAGGACTCGGTACTCTGCGAGTTTCCCAGCGATTACTCGCACAGTAACGAGTCCAATGCAAATCAATGGCAATCCTAGTTTTGTCAGAGACTCTGACAAAACTAGGATTGCCATTGACTTGCATTGGACTCGTTACTGTGCAAGTAATCGCAGGGAAACTCGCACAGTAACGAGTCCTGCTGTCTGCTCTGTCGGGCTCGGGTTCTGCAGGCTGACGCAGCTCCAAGATCCTAGAGCCCGCCTGCTGCCTGATGTAGCAGAGCTGAGATTGTTCTCAGTCTGCTCATTCCCTGTGCATAGACATCTATATCTATGCACAGGGATGTAGAAGAGAGGACATCGCGTTTTGGACTAGTTCGGACGGAAGAGGATTTTTTTAATTAAAGATGGAGTCCTTAACGGCTTTTTTTTTTTATTTCTAATAAAAAATTTTCTCTGTGTTGTGTTTTTTTTAACCCTTTATTGGAGATTCTTAGTGGCCGGGTCAAACGTAGCCTGACATTAAGAATCTCGGGCTTAATACCAGCTTGAATAACAAAGCTGGTATTAACCCCTTTATTACCCAGCGTGCCACCGCCACCAGGGCCGCTGGTAAAGCGGGTTCAGCGCCAGAGGATGGCGCTTCAATGAATGTGCCATCTTCTGGGGCAGCTGCGGGCTGCAATTTGCAGCGGGGGGTGCCCAGAAAGCTTAGGCCTCCCTGCGCTGCGGATTCCAGCCCCCAGCTGCTTAGCTGTACCTGGCTAGACATAGAAATTGCGCGGAGCCCCACACATTTTTTTTTTATTATTTCATGAAATTCATGAAATAATAAAAAAAAAGGGCTCCCCTATATTCTTGTGTCCGGCCAGGTACAAATAGGCACCTGGGGTTGGGGGCAGCCCGTCGCTGCCTGCTGCATCCGGCTGGTTCCAGACATACGGCGAAGCCCACGTCATTTTTTTTCTGAAAAATCAATAAAACAATCCTAAAAAAGGGACTGCATCTTTATTAACCCCTCGCCCATGGTCCAGGGGTTAATAAAGATGCAGTCCATTTTATTTACATTGTTTTATGGATTTGCCAGAAAAAAATTTGACGTGGGCTTCACCGTATTTCTGGAACCAGCCGGATCCAGCAGGCAGCGACGGGCTGCCCCCAACCCCCAGGTGCCTATTTGTACCTGGCCGGACACAAGAATATAGGGGAGCCCTTTTTTTTTATTATTTCATGAAGTAATAAAAAAAAAAAATGCGTGGGGCTCCGCGCAATTTCTATGTCTAGCCAGGTACAGCTAAGCAGCTGGGGGCTGGAATCCGGAGCGCAGGGAGACCCAAGCTTTCTGGGCACCCCCCGCTGCAAATTGCAGCCTGCAGCCGCCCCAGAAGATGGCGCGTTCATTGAAGCCCCATCCTCTGGCGCTGAACCCCGCTCTTCCAGCGGCCCTGGTGGTGGTGGCACGCTGGGTAATAAAGGGGTTAATACCAGCTTTGTTATACAAGCTGGTATTAAGCCCGAGATTTTTAATGTCAGGCCAGGTTTGACCCGGCCACTAAGAATCTCCAATAAAGGGTTAAAAAGGAGAATTTTGTGTACTCACCGTAAATTCCTTTTCTCTTAGCCTCTAATTGGGGGACACAGGACCGTGGGTGTTATGCTGCTGTCCACTAGGAGGCGACACTAAGCAGAATCTGCAAAAGAGTTAAGTGGCTCCTCCTCTGTAGCATACATTCCCTGGAGCAGGAAGTGCTTCTCCAGTTTTGTGCTAAAGCAGTAGGAGAATAACAGAAGAATGACTAGAATCATAGTAAAATACGGCCTGTTAGGTAAACAGGAGGCCACATAATAACAGTAAGGTAAAAACCCCGTAACCGAACAGGCAGCCATGTAAGAACAGTACCATGAGGCCTGTAAAATAAACAGGCAACTATATAACAGCTTAGGATTAACATGATAACCTAGTAACGGCCCGAAACGGGCAATAGGGTGGGTGCTGTGTCCCCCAATTAGAGGCTAAGAGAAAAGGAATTTACGGTGAGTACACAAAATTCTCCTTTTCTCCTTCGCCTCATTGGGGGACACAGGACCGTGGGACGTCCTAAAGCAGTCCCTGGGTGGGAATAGCAATGGAAAATCACTAATAATAACAATAACAATGCACCAACAGGTGGGCTAATGCCGCCTGGAGGGTACAGCTTCCTAGACTTGCAGTTGCCGAGGACTGAGTGAGAGCCTAAGGTGTCTGGCAAGCATGTGCATGCTGTCTGCGTGACTGCCTTACACACTTGTTGTGCTAACTCCTGGTGCCTAATAGCTCAGTAGCCCAGGAGACTCCAGCGCTCATAGTAGAATGCGCTGTGCCGGCCGCCGGAAAAGACACAGCACCATGGATGAATAGTGCTACCTAAAAAAAAAAAATAATTATGCTAAAAAGCACCCCGGATGGTGGATTTAAGCCATCTGATCAAGCATTTGAAGAACCTGGCCTGCCTGCTGCGTTTATCCTTCTGGAAAAAGGAAAAGAGGTTTCTAAACGGAACTTGTCCTGGGCGCGTATATGTGTAGAGTTCTGACCAAGGTCTAGGAAAGTAGAGCATTACTGACCGGATGAACTGGCACTAGACGTAGCGCTGTCAGAAATATATATTCAGGTAGGCGGACAACAAAGGACACCACCATCTGGAGGAAAAAACTAACCAGATGTAGGGCAACCTTGTCTGGGTGAGAGACCAGAAAAAACAACAGACAAAAAACAAAGGGCGGTTTACCCGAAAACGCTGCAAATTTAACAACTCTGCGGAGAGAGGTAATTGCCATCCAGAAAACAACTCCTTGTGTGAGAAGACGAAGGGATCTTTCCCCCATGTCTTAAAATGTTGTTAGCATAAAGCTGTGAGGACGAGGGTCATGACCCCCGGGACTAGTAGACTTTGAGAGGGAGGAACAAGTCGGCAGACTCCTTGAAGAAAGGATGTGTAAATGAGGTCTGGTAGCAAGACATTGCCGAGAGGGGATGAAAAAGGTTTGGAACTTGTCCTTTGAGAGGACCTAAGGTCAGATTTGAGTGTAGAACCAGTTGGGTGGGCCTGGGAATCCTTGAGAGGAAACCGTGCTAAGGCGAAAAACCACAAGAAGAAGGGAAAATAAATTGATTTTCCATGTTGATGGAATATCTCTTCTGAAAGCGGTGTCCACGCTCTGATTGAGGTTGCGACAACATTACGTGAACACCCGGAGTTCCAGGGTCACGACATCTATTTTAGAGCCGATGAATTATAATGGTAAGACGGCCTTCAGAGAGTAGGTCTGGACGATCGAGTAGGCAGCATAGCACGTGTGCTATGAAGTGGACAAGCGCGGCATGCCAAGTGTGTGTGTGGCCACAAGGATGATTTGTTGACAGTCCAGTTTGATTATCTTCACTACCTGGGATAGTGGTAGCCTGGGGAAAGAGAAGTGGAGTTGGAATTGGGTCCAGTCCAAGAGCAGACCTTCCGCCGTCCATGACTGTGGGTCGTGGGACCTGGCTATTAAAGGGAACCAACCACCCCCAATGACCCCCCGGACTATTAATATCAGTCCCTACACACAGCACATACATGTGCTGCAATGATTTTTGCTAAAAAAACTGTTTTTTAAAACTAAAGATAATGATTTTTAAAGTTTAAACCGAATGGACGGATGGGCGGTACTTATCTGTGGCAAAAGCCGAGATCTGATGCCAATCATCCTCCCGTCTCCCCTCGCAGCAGTTATGGACAGCCCTTTGTTCATCGTCACTGCCTGGTGCACGGGATCTCATGCCCGTGCACACGTCATCATCTACAGCCGGGAAGCGAGCGCGCGCTCTGACTTCCTGCGCTCGGCTATGGAAGACAGAGCGCGCGCTCGCTTCCCGGCTGTAGATGATGACGTGTGCACGGGCATGAGATCCCGTGCACCAGGCAGTGACGATGAACAAAGGGCTGTCCATAACTGCTGCGAGGGGAGAAGGGAGGATGATTGGCATCAGATCTCGGCTTTTGCCACAGATAAGTACCGCCCATCCGTCCATTCGGTTTAAACTTTAAAAATCATTATCTTTAGTTTTAAAAAACAGTTTTTTTAGCAAAAATCATTGCAGCACATGTATGTGCTGTGTGTAGGGACTGATATTAATAGTCCGGGGGGGGTCATTGGGGGTGGTTGGTTCCCTTTAAGCTAGGAACCTCGGTAATGAGGTGAGACACTATTATGGATGCTTCCGGAGTTCTACAGTGACGTCAGAGTTGCATGAAGACATCTGGATGTAGGAACCCTATTCTGAGGTAAGCCCTTGGCAACAGAGGAACTGCTTGTTCTAATCATCTACAAGTGTAGAATAACAACCGGTAATACTGAGTTTGTGAAGTCCGCCTAGTGAAGAATGTGGTCAACGTTCTTCATTGCCTGGGAACTGCGGGATTCGCTCTAGTGAATCGACATATGCCACAGTCATGGCATCGTCAGACTGCCTTCTGAAAAGGCGGTCCACCAGAAGAAGGGATAAATCTTCAGTGTTGGTAATCTCGAACAAATCTCCCGAAGGACGATGAGAAGCTTCTCCTGCATACTAGTAAGTGGCTGAGCCACCACAGGAGATACCACATGGCTGGTACTGGAAGAAGACACCTCCTGATACGAGATCGTACCATCTTATCTCATGACGTGAGCATGGATAACTGCGGAGGCCTGAGGAGCAGCTGAGTCAAGGAACTAACTACCAGTGCTACCACCGTCCTGCCACTGACCGTCATGTCAGGTCTGACAGGCTGAGATGACCGTTGAAGGAGAGTGCGGACTTCTGGTTGAAGTATCTATGCCTAGTCTTGGAAAAATCTGACCAGTGCTTTGAATGTATTGAAATGCGTTTCGAAAATACTAGCGACTGCAGTGAAAACTGGCGTAGACTCTTGGAGGATGACCAGCCAAACAAGTCTTAATAAAGTGTTCACCGTGATAGAGACGCTGTGTTCTCAATCCATGAAGGGCGTGCGTTGAGGAGTAAATCGTCCAGGTATGGAAGAGTGACCTTGTCCCTGAAATGCAGGAAAACCAGACGACTGCCATAACCTTTGTGACCACTTAGGGAACTGTAACAAGTGTGGACGGAAACGCCACCATTAAGAATGGGCTGTGCAAATCGTAATTATGATAAGTGGCTGCAAGTGGAACATGCAGGTAGTGGTTCTGTATATCTAAGGATGCAATGTATTCTCCGTTCTCCAAGGAACATTATGGAGCGGAGAGAATCCATGCGGAAAAATCTGTCCCAGGTATGTTTGTCTAGCTGTGTCAGTCTAGCACAGGATGTACTGCACGTTCTTGTTTATAGACTACAAAGAAATTGGAATAGCACCTTTAAACCACGCTGTGCTTGTAGCACAGGCATAGAACCTTTAAACACGTTCTGCGTGTAGCACAGGCATAATGACTCCCTGATTAAGGGGCTCCTGACGCGAGTTTGGAGGGTTGTCTGTGATCGCTACATGTGCGTTGATCGAGTTTGTGTCGATCTAGACGATGATCCGCTAAATGAATTCCCAAAAGGTTGGAAACTGGATTGCTGACTGCGAGTGAGGCACCGTCTGGTGCAGTGCGATTGGCATCTTCAAGGCATGGTAGCGGCCTCTGATGCCTGCTGTTGTGTTCTGTTCAGCGGAAATGTGTCCCTAGGGAAAACTCGTTGTCAGATAGGGTACCGCACAAACCCATGAAGTCCGAACCCAACACAACTCCCTTATGGTGAATGGGGCGCTGAGGGTCCCACGGGTACGGTCTTGTGTCCTGTGAGACACAGTTGAATGTTTTAAGTATAGACAGCTAGCTTCCTGTGAGATGGAACGTTGATTTAGAGATGCATAAAGGTTCGAGTCTGGGATTGCAAAAACGTCAGACTTCGGAGGCATCGTCCTGCTGCATGCTAGTTTTCCATAAACTCCGACATAGTTGCAGACGTAATAACTGTCTATCTAGATGTAGCATTATGTCTGATAGGCACTGGCATCATTGGCTGACACGGTGGAAGGAAAGCCAGGCTGTGCCTATTAGTGGGTCACGCGCACTAGGCAGAGGAACTCTGCTCGCTGGGTGAGAGTCATAAGAGGTAAAACTTCAGATGAACATAGGCGAAGCCGTGTCACTGTGACGACACAGAATAAACACATTACATCCATAGGGCATTTAGTGGATCACGTCTCCCCTGTGCGTACTGAGAATAGCCTGATGCCTAATTTCTTCACTGACATTATGTATAGCTGCTGAAAATATGGTTTACAGCAGCACTGAGTATGTCAGGAGAGATCTTGTAGGGCACGTACACTCAGTGTGATGTAAGTGAGAACAGCGCTGTGCTGCAGCAGGTTATGAAGTTGAAAAATCCACCAAAAACCTGTATTCACAGCAGCACAGAGTATTTCAGGACCGAAATATGTCGGTCTGCCCACTTTCTGTACAGCCTTCAATACTATCCCATGGAGTCCGGATTCCTGTAAAGGCCTACGTAGGCTGTCACGCATGGCGTAGACTGTCACGCATGGCATAGCCTGTGACACATGGCAAAGCCTGTCACTGGTGTACAGGGGGAGAGGAAGCTGCAGCAGGGAATTATATCCCTGCTGGCTGTCCTGTATCTGCCCCACACAGCCTGTCACACCTGGGTGGTGGTGGGGGGGGGGGGGTGCAGCAGGGAACACATCCCTGCTGAATGTCTTGTATATATGCCCCCATAGCCTGTATATAGCCGCTACACTATATGTGTGTGCTTGTGCCCACAATTCATCATGGCGCCCAGGCTGCAGTTTGGCGCCGCCGGGAGGAGAAGGAGGGGGCGGGAACATGGATGGGCGCGCAAAACCAGCGCCCATAGGGCCTTCCCGCCCCTCTCTGTGATGAGGCGCCACGTCATATGACGCTATCCGGAGGGCGGGCGGTGGGCGGGAATGGGCGGCGCCGTCCACGCTAGGCCTGAAGCCGGGGCCTAGCGTGATTTGCTGCCCCGCAGATGGCTGGGGGTTGGTGGAAGACCGCAAACCATCCGGATCCGCAGGTCTGGCGGCGAGGGGGGCTATGGCGGATCCCTGCTGCCCAGGTACATTGCTGCCTGCTCTTGCAGGGGCAGCGTAGGGGGAGCTGGGTACCTCTTCCCCTGCCTTGAGCTGTGGGAGCCATGCAGGGAGAAGGGGGACAGGGAGACACCTCTGTCCCAGGACCTTAAGTTGCCATGCTCCGGAGGCAGCCACAGTCATATACAGTTATATATGGAGGACAGTGCAGGGCTGAGTGGGCTGAACCCAGACCCCACCAGGATCTGATATGGTACCAGACTCAGTTAGAGAAGTGCAGCTGCGCTGCTGGTACCTGTGGTGCCTCAGCCTAAGCACTCAGAGGGTGATTAGGGGGTCGTCTCTGAGCCTGCACTCTTGCAGGCAGCCATTCAGAATCCCAGCCTAGAATGCAGCATGTGCTGCTGGTACCTGTGGTGCCTCAGCCTAAGCACCCAGAGGGTGATTAGGGGCTCGTCTCTGAGCCTGTGCTTCTGCAGGCAGCCATTCAGAATCCCAGCCCATAATGCAGCATGTGCTGCTGGTACCTGTGGTGCCTCAGCCTAAGCACCCAGAGGGTGATTAGGGGGACGTCATCTGGCAGGTAGTCCAGCTCTGGCTTCAACTCAGGACCCCGAGGGAGTGAGGAAGGTGGATGTTATGCTGGGCTGTCTCAACTTTAACCCAGCAACCCAACAGTGGGAGGCCGAGAAAGGAGTACGGCATATGTAAGGATTCTCAACTTCAACCCAGCACCCCAACAGTGGGTGGCCGAGGAAGGAGCATGCCGGGGGCCACGCCGGACCCACTTTTCTTCATTGGAAGAAAAAAGATGAAAAAAATAGAGAGTACTTCCTGCTCCAGGGGATGTATGCTACAGAGGAGGAGCCACTTAACTCTTTTGCAGATTCTGCTTAGTGTCGCCTCCTAGTGGACAGCAGCATAACACCCACGGTCCTGTGTCCCCCAATGAGGCGAAGGAGAAAAAAACAGCACACAGAGAAAAATTATTTATTAAAAATAAAGACACAGACAACATTAGGGACTCCAACTTTATTACCACCACATATCCCTTCAAAGACCCAGGTCTTCTCTCTTCTTTCTTCTTTCTTCTGTCTTCCTTCTTCTTCTTGTTGCAGCGCCTGTAAGCAGAGAGTTAACTGTGCTGTGACAGCGGGAGCCTATTAAACATGATTTAGCTATTGTAGCAGATAGAGCCTGAAGCTTCCGAGACACATCTGCGATTTGTAAATCGCACATTACTCGCTATTACTCGCTTCCCCATTCATTAACATTGGACTCGCTAGACTCGCAACGAGTAGCGAGTCCCGGGCTCGGACTCGCTAGAGTCAAGCGATTCCGAGTAATTTAGGACTCGCCCATCACTACTTTTAAACGATCACAAATCTGTGACGTTTAAACAATATTGTTAACGATATCCTACCGTGTGCCTTAAGACATATTGACAGCTTCACCCTACTTGATTAGTTAAAGTCAAACTTGGCACTGCCCACTCTAGCTGCTGGCATCTGTGATTGTTTGCTAGTATGGAAACCAAACAGACTTAAGAGTGCTGTAAAAATAAATAAATAATAAAAAAAATTGCCATGTGGTTCTCCCCCCAATTTTGATATAAGCCCAGAAAAAGAGCTTGGAGATTGGTATCCTTACCCTAGGCGGGCATATAGTTATTGCCCCCTTCCCACTGCTCAAGAAAGCACATGTGCTGCCCATCTGAAGTTTGCCAATGAACACCTTGGTGATTCTAAGAGTGATTGGGAAATGGTGCTGTGGTCAGTTGAGACAAAAATTGAGCCCTTTGGCATTACCTCAACTCGCCATATTTGGAGAAAGAGAAATGTTGGCTATGACCGAAAGAACACTGTCCCCACAGTCAAGCATGGTGGTGGAAACATTATGTTTTGGTGGTGTTTCTCTGTTAAAGGTACAGGACAACAATGGGACAATGGATTGAGCCAAGTGCCGTAAAATCCTGAGTGACAACCTCCTTCCCTCTGCCAGGGCATTAAAAATGGGTTGTGGCTGGGTCTTCCAGCATGGCAATGACCCAAAACATACAGCCAAGGCAACAAAGGAGCAGCTAAAAAAAAAACCACATTAAGGCCATGGAGTAGCCTAGCCAGTCTCCAGACCTTAATCCCATAGAAAACGTATAAAGGGAGCTGAAGCTCTGAGTTGCAAAGCAACAGCCTCAAAATCTTAATGATTTAGAGATGATCTGCAAAGAGGAGCGGACCAAAATTCCTCCTGACATGTGCGCAAACCTCATAAATTCAACGGTTCACAACACCTAGAACTCTCAGGGCAATCTTTAATTACATTTAGTCCATCACCATTGTTGGGGCGCACGTAAATCCAGGGAGTCTACTTATATAGTATACTAAAAAAGGAACAGCGCATCTCACATGGATGGTGAGGTTAAATCTTCATTTTATTCAACCTCCTTAGGCGACGTTTCGAACCTATATGGTTGTTTATCAAGCACCTAAAACCTTATAACAAACTGCCTTAAATAGTGTCTATCCCTCCCCCTCATCGTACAAAAGCCAATCAGTGAACACTTTATACATAAATACAAAAATATACCAAATCAAAAGATTAAAACATACCCTGGGACTCTAATCCCTTTACCTGGAATTGTGCCAGTCCATCAACACGCCATGTATGAGATAGGAGTCCACGCTTAAAAGATATAATGTCAGGTATCCTCCGCAATGCACTGCGGCCATGGTAGAGTCTGTAACCAATCATATCCATTGTTTCAGTGGTGGCTCTACAGCTGTCTAAATAAGGGGATCCAATACTTATTTCTCTCTTCAAAATACAAATACATTTATATAATTTCGACAATGTGATTTTCTGGATTTTATTTTTTATATTCTCTCGCTGATAAAATTAACCTAAAATTATACACTGCTCATGTTTTAGTCAGTGGGCAAACTTATACAATCAGTAAGGAATCAAATAATTATTTCCTTCACTGTATTCCTACCCTAATACTCTAAGGAAATTTAAGAGTTGCTCCGACCTCTGCCTTTCATAGTTGAGACAGGAATAACTGCTTTTAGGTTCCTTCCACCAGAGGCTCTAGTGTTCATAGCTACTCTGTTTCCATGACTGATTGTAATATATATGACAATTACACAAATGGCTGAATTCTTTTGTCATTGTAACCCTGAATGGAAGCAATATCTGACTGCAGATACTTTCTTTATCCCAGAGATAAGCAGCTGTCCAATATGTTTGGCGGCAACTCATTCATGGAGAACAGTGTCCATATGGAAGAAGCAGCCAACTGAACACTCAACCATCTAAGGTATATGGTGTGCATAAAACTTTAGAGAGTTGTTCACTACTTGGGCCCTTATTCATTTTTTAAATATTTTTTTCAGGGGTAAACATGAGGAATGAGATGGGGTTATCCAAGTAGTGGACAATCCCTTTCAATTTGTGCAATATTTTTGCAGGCAGGAAAAAATTCAGCATGTTTTTGTGTATTTTTGCCTACACCTTTAAAAGGTTGTCCTCTACTTGGACTACCCCTTCCCATTCACCATCTTTACAAACATTACTATAAAAAATTTATACTGACCTCCCATATTGGTACTTACTTTCCCGGGACTCAAGTGAGGGTGTTACGTCACACAAACCCGATCCCCATTCACTGCTGGCTATAATGTTCCCACCTTCATACATATACAGTAAGTAATCAACAGGAAGTAAGCAGACAGCCACAGCTCTGACTTACTCTGGATTACTTACTTGTCTGAAGGCTGGGCAGTGAAGCTGGCAGAGCAAGGCTTACATGAAATAACAACCCCAAGAGAGCGAGTGCCAACACCAGCATGGGAGGTAAGTATAAGCTATTTATATTTTAACAGAGGTAAACATGGGCAATAAGAAGAGGTTGTCCAAGTAGTAAACAACCCCTTTCAATTTTGTGCAATATTTTTGCAGGCGGGAAAACTGGAAAAATGTTTTTGTGTATTTTTCTGATGCTTTTTGGCAGGGTCAGACTGGGGTGTCTGGGGCTTACCAGGGAAATTGACTCCAGGGGCCCCCCACCCTTCAGCTATATGAAAATATCTGTTATTCATTAAACCCAGTATAGCGGCGGTTCCTGCACATCACTGTGCGCTCACCATAACTGCAATGTACAATTACTGTAATATTTATTAAAGGGGTGGAAATATGTTATCAGTGATCCACGGTTCAGAAGGTGATCACTTATTTATTGATAGAATCCAACCAGTGGAAACCGCATCGTCAGAAGAATGTGGCACTTTTATCCCCATTATAAAATACAGCGGTCGGTAATGATGTGACCGCGGCTCCATTCATCGTCATTGGGGCTTCGGGAAAAATCCAAACCCAGCGCTCACAGCCACTGAGAGAATGAGCGGATCAGTGGTGGAGCTGTACATGAGCTCCAGTCTAGTGGGGAGAAATCAAACCTGTGACTAAGGACCATCTTTAAAGACGATGATTTTAATGTGTTTATTGTGTACGTTTTAATGTTTATTTTCTAATAAAATTAATTTTTAAGGATCTAGATCTCATTATTCGGTGCTGGATAATTTTTCTATTTTTTGGAAATGTAATGGGGATAGAAGTTGCACATTCAGCAGTCGGATCCCATCAATAAATAACTAATCACTTATCCTTAGGCTATGTGCACACACTAAGTATTTGGTGAGACGTTTGCCTCAGTATTTGTAAAACAAAACCAGGAGTAAACAGTCAGAGTTATTTTTTTGTGTATTTACCATCCACTCCTGGTTTTGTCTTACAAATAATGAGGTGAAAATCTCACCAAATATTCACTGTGATGTGATGAATAAGCAATATTCCCCAGCCACCATTTAGTATCAGAAAGCAATATTCTTACAATAATCATCTTGCTAAGAGCAGCCATGTTGGCTCAAAAGCTGCTATATCTCACTCATAGGAGATAAGCCTCCCAGAAGAGGAACATGGCAATTAACTAGGAACAGCAAAGGGCCCTTCCTCACCTGTGATATGCTAATTAACCTGAGGAAGCACCCATTGTGGTTACACAATAGGGCTTTCAGAAATGATAATTAAGGCATAGAAGTGTGAGTATGCAGACTCAATGGCAGGTTGGAAGGAAGTCCTTTCACTCAACCTAGACTGAACGGAGCCAGGAATATAATGTTTAATATCTCATGAGCCGAGCTGTCTATAAACATAGCAAGCATAGATATGCGATCTTGAAATTCAGACGGTCACCACACATCATTTTACATATGTGTGCGATGACCATAAGGCATCTAAACATGATATTGGCTAGTAGGATGCTCTCAAAGCAGTCATGCTTCATATCCAGGCGAAGATAAAATCATAACTGAAAATATGACGGCATTGTCTTCCACCTGTGACTCTCACAGACAAAGCTATGGCAGATGAAAAGTTTTGGATATCTACCGTATATACTCGTGTATAAGCCGACCCGTGTATAAGCCGACCCCCCTACTTTTGCCCCCAAAACCTGGGAAAATCTATTGACTCGTGTATAAGCCGAGGGTGGACCCCAGCACAGGTATACAGCCCCCAGCAGTGTGGTATATAGCAGCCCCAGAGGTATATACAGCAGCCCCAGTGGTAGTATACAGCAGCAGCCCCAGTGGTAGTATACATGCAGCCCCAGTAGTATATACAGCCCCAGTGGTATATACAGCCCCAGTGGTAGTATATGCAGCCCCAGTGGTATATACAGCCCCAGTGGTATATACAGCCCCAGTGGTAGTATATGCAGCCCCAGTGGTAGTATATACATCCCCAGTGGTATATACAGCCCCAGTGGTATATACAGCCCCAGTGGTAGTATATGCAGCCCCAGTGGTAGTATATACAGCTCCAGTGGTAGTATATGCAGCCCCAGTGGTATATACAGCCCCAGTGGTATATACAGCCCCAGTGGTAGTATATGCAGCCCCAGTGGTAGTATATACAGCCCCAGTGGTAGTATATGCAGCCCCAGTGGTAGTAAATGCAGCCCCAGTGGTAGTATATGCAGCCCCAGTGGTAATATATACAGCCCCAGTGGTAGTATAAGCAGCCCCAGTGGTAGTATATGCAGCCCCAGTGGTATATACAGCCCCAGTGGTATATACAGCCCCAGTGGTAGTATATGCAGCCCCAGTGGTAGTATATACAGCTCCAGTGGTAGTATATGTAGCCCCAGTGGTATATACAGCCCCAGTGGTATATACAGCCCCAGTGGTAGTATATGCAGCCCCAGTGGTAGTATATGCAGCCCCAGTGGTATATACAGCCCCAGTGGTATATACAGCCCCAGTGGTAGTATATGCAGCCCCAGTGGTATATACAGCCCCAGTGGTAGTATATACAGCCCCAGTGGTAGTATATGCAGCCCCAGTGGTAGTAAACAGCCCCCCTCCTTATTATGGGTCCCCCAGCAGAAATAAACAGCCCCCCCTCCTTATCATGTCCCCCCCAGGCTGCGGCAGCTGTGAAAATAACAAACACTTTATACATCACCTTCCGGCGCAGCTCCTCCGGTCCTCCGCTCCTCCGCTCGCCGGCTTCTTCTTCTTTCTTGTGTCGGCTTCTGTAACTGCGCGCAGGAAATGACGTCATCTCCTGCGCCCGGTCACATGACACCGGCACAAGAAGGAAGAAGCCAGGACCGGAGGAGCAGAGGACCGGAGGAGCTGCGCCGGAAGTGATGTATAAAGTGTTTGTTATTTTCACAGCTGCCGCAGCCTGGGGGGGACATGATAAGGAGGGGGGGCTGTTTATTTCTGCTGGGGGACCCATAATAAGGAGGGGGGGCTGTGTATTGCAATATGCACGGCATCCCCCCGCCGCTGATGGACGGGGGGATGCCGTGCATATTCATTGCACTAATGAGGCGGCCCCACGTGACCGCCTGCGGTCACTGCGGCCCCCTCCTGCCTCCTCCAGCCACCGGTCACAGCCCCCACAGCATACCATATGACTCGTGTATAAGCCGAGGGGGGGACTTTTTAGCCCAATTTTTGGGCTGAAAAACTCGGCTTATACACGAGTATATACGGTATATCTCCACTCAGAGGGGTGGGAGTTGTGAGAGATCCCAGAGGTGAAAGATGGGTGGAGAC